>CM033641.1:278791264-278843066 GCA_019512145.1 Engystomops pustulosus
TGAAATGAATGGGGCCATATTTTCATAGGTTTGTGTGAATGCAGCCTTAGGCCTCTTGCACACTAGCGTTGCGTTTCACGTCAGGGTGCAATGCGTGAAAAACTGACGTTTTTGCTGCGTTTTTGTTTCATTTTTGTTCGCGTTTTTTTGCGTTTTCGGTGCGTTTTTCACGCGCGTTTTTTTAAGTCAATGGGACTTTTTCAAAGGGACCAAGGTTCGGGAATAAAATGTTTTATTTAATTGAAAAATAATGTCTTCTGATAAGTTGCAAACATCTGCGATCTATTCTTCACTGTTCCGCGCGCGTATATTATCTCCCGACAAGTTAGCAGATGTGAAGAACATTGAAGAATAGAATAAAACCAGTGAACACAGTGAAAACAGTGACCACAGGATCATTTAAGAGAAAAACACAGTGCAGAACACAGTGCAGAATAGATTACAGATGTTCGGCACATCTGCTTACTTGTCGGGAGATACGCGCGGAGCGGTGCGAACAAAATAGCATGTGAAGAACAATATATATGTGTGAAGAAGACATTGCAGATGTATGGAAACATCTGCAATGTGTCTTTACACACATATATATTGTTCTTCACATGCTATTTTGGCACCGCACCGTTCCGCGCGTATCTCCCGACAAGTAAGCAGATGTGCCGAACATCTGTAATCTATTCTGCACTGTGTTCTGCACTGTGTTTTTATCTTAAATGATCCTGTGGTCACTGTTTTCACTGTGTTCACTGGTTTTATTCTATTCTTCACTGTTCTTCATTGTGTTTTTTTAATTAAATGATCGTTCGCGAGCAGGGGAAATACTGTTATACTGGTCACCTAGCAACCCTTACGTTTAAAACGCATTGCACTCGCATTGCACTTGCAATGATTGCGAGTGCAATGCGTTCTTGATGCATCTCCATAGACTTGAATGGGGCGTGAAAATTGCGCGTGACTCGCAAAAATAGAGCATGCTGCGATTTTGACGCGCGTGCAAACGAACGCAAGCACGCGCGTGCAAAACAACGCAAATGAAGAAAGACCCATTGAATACAATGGGACAGAGTGCAATGCAAGTTCTGCGCGTCAAATGCACGCGCAGAACTCGCGCGTGAAAAACGCCAGTGTAGAAGGGGCCTTAGGGTGCTTTCATACGTGGTGTTTGCATTGCATTTACAAATACAATGCAAATGCCAGGGGGTGGGGTTCAGTCTGATTGCATCCTCATTTCTAGTGAAACATATGCGATCTGCAACAAGCACTCTATGTATGTATGTATGTATACAATGCAAAACACTGGGTCCCTGTTGCCAATCGCATGCCTCCAAATGTGATTGGGCCAAAATGTGACTTTGAATTTTAATTTTCTAGATTTCCCCCTCTGAAGCTGGTGGGTGACGATCTAGCTGCTATGATTTCTGTTCACTCCCTAACAAGAGTAACAATTTTATTGTGAGGAATGGCATAAGAAAAGATATTTCAGCAGAGATAAAAGTACATTTCTCTGACAGGAAATATTTTGTTTCCTATGTTCACTTTTCTAATTTATAGAAAGGTTAGTAATCCTTTTCATCAGTATATTAATCAAAACAGTAAAACCAAAGTGCCGTCTATGCTTTATTCTTTTTTCTCATTTCTTTTTTTATCCATTCAACACTTACTTAAAGGAATTGTCATGTACATGGAGTATAACATATGAAATTTGATGTCTCTGCATGTTAACAACTTCTAAAACAATGGGGTAACAGCTGGACAGCTGCCCTCAAGTAACTAAGTCACAGTGGGGGCTTGTATAAAAAAACGTGTGCAGAATAGAAACAATGGCAGGACAAGTCGCTTTCATTTTGCAGACTTCACACAATAAGCAATTAAATACTATTGGTTTGTAGTGATGAAAAGTAATGGGGGTCATTAACTTTATGATCAGAAAGTCATGTGTCTAGAAGGTAGCTTGTAGGCTTATAGGCTAGCTTAAGTGGAGATGGACAAAGTGTTCCCGCACTATGGATGGATAGAAGAATGATATCACCATCTAAATGAATATTTGGCTTCTTGAACATTTCTTAGTATCTTTGGTAAGCTCCTAGTTCTGATATCCACATCAAAATAGCTTTTTTTAAATAAAACATTTTATATTTAATTTTTATATTTATACATATTTTGGGTTTGCATGTGGAACCAAAACAGAACGAGAATCTTTCCCCATATATACTCAAGCATAGGTTGACCCGAGTATATGCCAAGGCCCCTAAATGTGCCACAAATAACTGGGAAAATGTATTGACTAGAGTAGTGATGGCTAACCTATGACACGCGTGTCAGTGCTGACACACGTAGCCATTTTCACTGACAGGGTGAGCTGGTGCTCGGTACTTACTTTTGTTAGTGTTATAAACCGCGGTATCGCGGTTTTAACACTTTTTAAACTCTAGACCAGAAGAGGCTTCGGCGTTGCGTGCGCACTACATAGGAAATAGCGGAGATGTTGCGCGCGCACGGTCGCGCACAGCACCGAAGCCTCTCCTGCTCTAAAGTTTAAAAAGTGTTAAAACCGCGATACCGCGGTTTATAACACTAGCAAAAGTAAGTACCGGCACCAGCTCACCCTGAGCTGGTACTCGGTACTTACAGCTTACCCCTACCATTCTAAATGGTAGGTTTCCTTTAATATATTCAGTCACTTAAATGATAATGAACTGATTTCATAGGATTTTTAAAGCCTTCCGTTAGTGTCTGCTTGCACCACTTTTGTAACTTGAGAAAAAGTAGAGCTGCAGCTTCCGTTCAATTTTCTGCTCAAATAATGGAAGCACTAACAGAAGTGGAGAATGCAGATACCATTAAAGTCTACTGAAATGAATGGATATTTTAACAGATCTTTTATTGTTTTAATGACACAAAATATCATAAGGTCAAAACACAGGTGAGAACTGGCTCTTGCTTCTGCTTATGTCCAGAATTTAAGTATTGCTCTAGGCTATTGTCTGCTATTGGCCATCAGACTTTTACCAACCAATCAGGGTCAAAACCCCCTTCAGCGCACCCTGATATTGCTCTGCGCAGCATGCCCGCGACCGTTCGTGAACATTATTATGAGGTGCCAGAGAGCTGGTGACGTCACCGAGCTCTCGGGCATACTTGCGCATGCGCACCAACACTGGCTTCCAGTGCGGCTGCGCAAATGACCGCAGCTTCGGACGTTCGCGCGCATGGTGCGCAGAGCAATATCGTGGTGCGCCAAAGGGGGATTTGCAGTGATGTCACCCTGGTCACATGTCATGAATGAGAAAGTCCCTAAGTACAAGGAGGCAGGGCAGTGATTTGAAGAGACACAGAGCTGTCAGTCAAAGTAAAGGGACGTGGTTCACTGCCAGCCTGAGAGAAAGAAGAGTCACAGCCAGGAGACATGAGTCAGAAAGCTAATTTGCATATCAGAAAAACGTCTGTAATTAAGGTACAGTGCCCCACTGGCAGCTAATTTTAGGTGATATGGGGAGGACTTGTGACCCTTTATCAGCAGACATTGTTAGTCAGGGTGGTAACATTTTGGTGACAGGTCTTCTTTAAACATATAAAACATTAACATTGTCCTACTACTATTGATTCTGAACTCTTAAAGCCACCTTCACTCATGATGTGTGCCCTATGGGTACACATACGACAGGTTAGGAACATATGATCTATGTATTATACTGCATGGAGCTTCTACCATCTAATCATCTTGCACTCTGTAAAACTTATAATAAAACATAATGTGATAAAGAAAATTATACTTTTCTTCATTAACAAGCTGAGAATATTGGAGCTAACTACACCGTTGCATTGTTCTAACACTGTGCTGCACTTGGATGACGATGAAAGGGATGCCACAGTGGATTAGCCAAATTAATAACAAGCTGCTGCTTTCTAGTGAGAATGAAAGAAGAACCAAGATACTTCATTGAAACAAGCACTTCTTAGGAAATGCAGAATCATCTATTTCATCGTATAACAAAACACTGCAGGAAGGTATAGTCCAGGCGGAGGCTGGTATAGTCCAGGAGGTGCTCAAAGTAATAAAAATATAGTATAGGGATGATTTCTTATTCATTTCTTAAACATAGAGTTTATCCTGTACATGAGATATTTTGCCTGTCTTAACAAAACCCTTAGAATCTGAAAATCTATAACCAGAACCCCAGAAAACAGGGGCAATAAGTTTCATTAGTGAGAACAGAAACCCTGGGGGTCCGGTTCTAATGATCGGTGGAGTCCCAGCTCTTGGACCTTGACCGGATGTTCTCCCCTGTCCTGTAGATTGGGGATAACTTCTGAAGTTGGGAAAACCCATTTAATTTTCTTCATAGTGGAAAAGTGAGGATGAACATAGAGTTAATAGAAATAAGAAGAGAGGGAACTCAAGTGGAAAGTCAATAGTAGTGAGGGAATAGTGGGTTATAGTATAAAGGAGTGAGGCACAATAATAATAATAATAATAATAATAATAGTGCCATCAAATTCCGTAGCGCTTTACAAATCATAGGGGACATATACAACTATATTACATTACAAAGAACAAACAGTCATATGGAACAATAGGAGTGAGGGCCCTGCTCACAAGAGCTTACAGACTATGAGGATGAGGGGGTGACACAAGAGCTTACTGTCTATGAGGATAAGGTGGTGACACAAGAGCTTACAGTCTATAAGGATGAGGGGGTGACACAAGAGCTTACAGTCTATAAGGATGAGGGGGTGACACAAGAGCTTACAGTCTATGAGGATGAGGGGGTGACACAAGAGCTTACAGACTATGAGGATGAGGGGGTGACACAAGAGCTTCAGACTATGAGGAATGAGGGGGTGACACAAGAGTCTCAGTCTATAAGGATGAGGGGTGACACAAGAGCTTACAGACTATGAGATGAGGGGGCACAAGAGCTTACAGTCTATGATGAGTGGGGGGTGACACAGAGCTTACAGTCTATGAGGATGAGGGGTGACACAAGAGCTTACAGTATATGAGGATCAGGGGGTGACACAAGAGCTACTGTCTATGAGGATAAGGTGGTGACACAAGAGCTTTACAGTCTTGAAGGATGAGGGGGTGACACAAGAGCTTACAGTCTATGGGATGAGGGGGTGACACAAGGCTTACGTCTATGAGATGAGGGGGTGACACAAGAGCTTACAGACTATGAGGATTAGGGGGTGACACAAGAGGTTGTATAATGGTCCAGCCATTCTTTATAAGGAAACAATAAAATAATTTAATAAATAATTTAACTAAACACGATGTTGCTGCTTGAACCAGCCATCAGCCCCATCTATTACAGGGTCCTAGGTGAAAAGACTGCAGAGAAGCCTGGAGCTTGGTATATATCAGCTGTTTGCCAGATAACAGATGGGGATAGGACATCGGATGGATTAGTAAAGAGAGTTGACATTTCATGCAGTTAGCGAGTGTGATGGCTTGCCTAAAGAAGGAGGCATACAAGGAGGTCATAGTCTACAGGAATGGGGGTACATGTGTAATCATTTTTTAGGATTGGGATGCATCTATCAAAACACAATTGATATATCACTAAGAAATACTGATAATTGAATTGTCAAGTGTATATGGGTCTTTATCAAGTTTGTGTCTAAACTAAGTGCCTTGGACAGAATGATCCATAAATACAGCCCTTCATGTTTATCATATTTTTATCATTAATACTGTGACCTGGGCTACTGAGAATAGCTACTGGGGGAGTGTAGGTATAATGATACTGATGACATATTCAAGGAAAGGTCATTAATGATCAACAAGAGTGGATTAAAACTGTCATTGCCCTGGGATGTATGAATATTATAGCCCCTACAAGTCTGGAATCCCTTCCTGCATATGGTACTAGAATCAAAATTCTTTGAAATGGAAGCTGTGTCCCTTCTGCCTGCTTTCAAACTGCGGGTTTCCGAACCTTTGGGGGTGCTTCAAAGGTCCTGAAATGGTCTTGTGTACATGTTTATTGAGAATATGCACAGATGTATGAGGATTTCATGGATGAAAATGACTTCTGATTATAATATTTGTGGTGGTTTAGTTGGCCATGGGCCCCTAGAAGCTTGAGCCCCAGACTACTGCCCAATTGCCTATATTATAATCCACTACTGATCACCACGCATACAAGAAATTACATTGCAAAACACAGTGGGGAGATTTATCAAGCTGCCTAAGAGTAATAATGTGCTAAGTTACCCTTAAAATATTCACGAGCACTGGTAAAATGAAGCTGAGCTGTAATTGGTGGCCATGGGCAACTAAGCACATTCTTACTCTTAGGCAGCTGATAAATCTCCCCCAATGTATATTAGATACACTGAGAGCTTCTCAATTCAAGAGGAATACTGCTCCGCCATTACAGGTGTAGCAAGTCTATCTTGTGTTATATTGGTGTACATTCGAGTGATGCAGCATGTGAAAACATACTTTAGGAACGATGAATCCATCAGTGCAAAAAAAGACTTGTGAGAAAAGAAAAAACAATATGCACTAAATTCATAGAAGGCAAAAAGGCTCTTGGCAAACGTCATGTTGCAAAGTAGATTAACCCAGAGAATCAAATGAACCCGAATGAATAAATAAAGTAAAATATCAATTTCTCCAGAAAGCTACTGGGAGAATTATCACAAGCTGGACATGGAGTGCCAGTGAAACCCTAGTCCCTCCACCTTGCCGGATTCTCAAGAGCTCCAGCCTATCCGGTGGCCAGCTCTGCTAGTGTACATTCTATGCACCACGGCCATGTGTAGAGTAGAATTGATCGTATCTGCGGTTGTTCAGACATGAATAGGCACAGGTTGTACTAATGCAGAGTCGCAATATGCCACCTCCCACTACACTGCCCACCTAGCTCCTTTCACACCTCTCCACAGCACTTGGAGGCACATGGAGGCGGTGTGATGATAAATAATAACGTTACTGGTGGTTTACAAGGATTGCGATATTTTAGTGCTTATATGCCAAAACTATACAAGCCATGATAATTGCCCCCCATGTATGTTATAGATGTCATATCAAGTCGAAAATTTTAGGAAAGAGAATAGATAGCATTTATTATAATTTTCTAGCATTTTATTATATATTTTCTAAGGTTATGATAGAGGTCTTATATAGAGATGACGAGTATACTCGTCCGAATATACTGCTCGGTGGAGTATTAGCATACTCGGACCGGCTTTGTTGCTCGGACGATATCTCCGCCGGCTCGAGATCGAGCATTAAATTAATAAAAACAGTGAAGAACAGTGTTTTCAGTGCAGAAAACACATCACACATGTTAACATATGTTTCCTTGTAGAAACACATTGAAAGAAACTATTCTTCACTTTGCAGGTGTTCGCGCGTGTCTCCACTAAGTTAAGAGATGTGCGCGAACATCTGGAATGTGAAGTAATGTGTTCTTTCAATGTGTTCAGCACTAAATGGTCCTGTGTTCACTGTTTTCACTATTTTTATTCTATTCTTCCACTTTGCAGATGTGTGCACATCTCCGAACTTATCGGAAGACACACGCGAACACCTGCAATGTGAAGAAGGTGTTAGTTATATGTTTTCTTACAAGGAAAAACATCTGTAATTTGTTGGTCTGCACTGTTCTTTTAATGTTTTCTTTCAGTGAAAAAATGCTTGGGTCTCCTATGACTTTAACGGGGCTCGTTATTCAATACGAGCACCAAGCATCGGGAAAAGTTTGTATCGAATAACGAGCACCGCAGCATCTCTAGTCTTATAGCTGTTATTATAAACATAGTGCGAACATATTATGTAAACCTGTTTTTCAGACTGAACAGCACTGTCATTGCAGGTTTCACTGGTTATTCTTTCAGCAGCAGACTTGTTGGATACAAGATTTCTAACTCACTGTTCAAAATAAAAAAGTTAAAATTTCACAGGCTCAATTCTGCTTTTATGTATTTTGTTTTACAACTTTAAATATATTCTGGTATTTCTATTGTAAACTTTGTAAATGTTTGTTTATTTTGTTAGGAGGACAATCCATCATAGTGAAGGTAAGCGCGCGTCGAGCGACACTTTTTTTTTTTTAAATGCGGCAGTTTTTTCCGAATCCGTGGGTTTCGTTCGGCCACGCCCCTGATTTCCGTTGCATGCTTGCTCTGCGCCGATGCGCGCCACAATCCGATCACGGCGCCAAAATCCCAGGGCAATCAGGAAAATCGCCGCAAATCGGAAATATTCGGGTAACACGTTGGGAAAACGCGAATCGGGCCCTTAGTAAATGACCCCCAATGACTTGCACTTAAGGAGCAGTGTGGATGATGTCCATATGATAGCATATAGCCGTCTCTAGTGATGTAACGCCGCACTTTGGCTGCTGTTAGCTGGTACTATAGATGTGCCTTGTGCTGTGACCGTGATAGAGAGGGTTATTCCACATGACACATTGGATGGGATTTACCAATTCTGGCGCAACCTTGAAAGTGGCACCTGAGATCAGACTACATAAAGCATAGCCCGATGTATTAAAGTAGCGCATGGCTGTAAGAATTAATGCACAGACGGAACTAATCAGTCGGGTGCCATAAAAATGTCGACACAATGAGATGTGCGCCAAAACTTTACATGGCTGCGCCTTTTTAAAAAATTTTTGATTTCAGATAATTTTTTCTGGTCTATTGAGCGCCAAAAATTTGTCCTAAAATCGACAAACTCCACATAAATGTGGCGGATGATGTGGAAAATATCCCACTCCTACTTGCGCCATAAAAAGATGGACGAGTTGGATAGTCAGAACAACTATCTTTTGGAGGCACTTTTATACGTATAATACATCTGGCCCCATTGTATCATAAAAATTTTGGGGGAGATTTTATCATTAGGAAGGATTTTGACAGTTGTCAATGTGTTAGATGGCAGGTTTCCACCGTCGGATTTATAGTCGGGTTGTATGTATAGTTTAAATGCCTTCTGATATGTGTGTACATATGCGAATAGACTGTACCAGTCGCACAAATGTGTAACATTGCTCAATTTTGCCTTTTTTGCAAAGTTTTGCACAGGAAATTCTCAGAGTACCCAAAACAAAAATTGAGCAAAAACTTTAAAATTGAGCAACTTTTACTGGCGTGGTTTGGTTTCCTCCATTGCGCTGCATCTATTTTCCCGTTGTTGTTTTTTCCTTGTTCGTCTGATTTAATACACGCATCCCCTCCCCATAGAGCTACTCTTTCACCACAGCGATATAAGTCTTTCCGTCCTGCCTTTTACACAGGTGCAATGTATACTGGCCAGATGAACAAACTATGCCTCCATCTGACAGTATGGGGCTCATTAGTAAAGGTTGCTGCACTTTTGTCTGACGTTCACGTTCTTTCATGGCTAAAACGGCTACACAAGGACCCTTTGACACAAATTAGGAGGCGAGCCGTCGGACAGTCTGACTGATTCGGACCAAGCGCCGTATTTATCTTTCAAATTGTGTCGCACGACCCTATGTTAAAGGTTGCACATCTCGCTATTTGTATACGCTCAGTTTAGCTCCCCAACGTACAGACTGAGGTATGCAAATAAACAAATGTGAACCCTCCCTAAAAAGAACCCGTCAGGATGATTTGGGACACTAAAATACCCACAGATCCCTATGGACTGGTGGTTTATGTCCCAAAAACGCCCTTTAGCTGGTTCCTCTTTGTCCGTATGGCTATTAAAAAAAGTAAACCTTTATCTTACTGGAGATGATGAAGGCACATCGGACTCATCTCCAGTGTTCCCTGTGCAGTAATTCAATGAAGGCAGAGCAGTACACCTCAGATTTATGCGCATGCACTGTACCTACAGCACATGTCAGTGAAGTCGGGTGTAGTATGTGAGCTTCACTGTGCGATTGTGTAGATTAATTTAGGCAAGTATAAAAGTTTTTGTATAATCCAGAAGGTAGAAAAGGTAATCGCGGCACATCCCTTGAGAATAAAAATCTTCTTTATGGTAAACTATTTAAAAACATGGGAAGTGGTAGGAGTATTACCTATGCGTTTCAGCACTTCGGTGCCCTTAGTCATGGCATACACTCCTATGTGCGATACAGCTTTAAATAAGTGACTACCAACTCCAACACCTAGGGAGGCGTGTACCCGCGCGTCAAGGTGACGTCACGTGACAGACGGAAATCCGTGCACCATGGCAACGGGACAGCAATCCCTCAGGTAAGCCTAATCAGGGCTTCTAGTTATACCAATTCATGTTACATACATACATATTAGCTTCCGATTTATACAAATGTTTTGCAAATATTGTGATGTTAATATGTTCATAGAGGCGACGGAACATGTATCCAGAAAAACATGAATGATCTGATAGAAATAAGTATCGTACATGCAAAAGAAATGCGAAAAAGGCAAAAAAAAAGAAAAAAAGAAAAAAGAAAGAAAAAGAAGAAAGAGAGAGGCAAGGGGCAGATCATAGGTGGTAGTTAAAATCCTGTGCCACAGAACAATCAATAATATTAGAAAACAGAGACAGTCAGTTCTAAAATATTTAAACCTGATGGTACTCTGGTTCCAATTTAAAAAATCCACAGGGCTTCCCGTTTTAAACAGGGTCCTGCTCTATCGCCACCCCTCTTGCCTTTCCTGACTTTTCTATGCCAAGAAGCGAAACGAGGAAACATCTCCTGTATGGATAGTAGCGAAGTGTCTGGAAGCCCCTGACATATTCTTATCCGTACTTTTAGTACAATCTCGGAGATGTTCCGCGATTCTAGTTTTAAGTTTCCTAGTGGTGCATCCCACATAGGAAATATCGCACATTTCAAATTTAATCACTAAATCAGAAGGTAGAGTCACAGTTAATGAATATTAATGGACATGTGGTTTGGTACTGGTCTCAAAAGACGTTTGTGCAGCATAGCAGCAGACGTTGCATCGTGAAGATCCACATCTGAAGAATCCTTCATGCCCAACCAAGTATTTGAAAGTAACTGATCTGTTATCATCGTAAAAAGACTTGGGAGAGCTTGGACCCCAGGGTGCTCCTCTTTAGAACAAAATTGCAACCACCGTTTAGATGATTTAGTTTATCATCTGGTAATATAGGGAGGTTCTTTTTTACCGATACCAATAATGTGAGGGTAATCAGAATTGTAGTTGTGTTGAGAAGGTAATTTTTGAATGAGTTGTATAGTGGTACTTTTTTTCTTTTTGGCTTGAGTAGGGATTCCCTATCTTTATTTTTTGCTATTTCAAAAGCTCTTTTGATGAGACCATTTAGGGTAATCCCTTGCGCCAATCTTAGGCTAGGGTTTCGGCTTGCATAGGAAATCGTCCATATCCGAACATCCTCTCAGTTCTGATAAACTCCCTACAGGTATGGGCTTTTAGAGTGTGGGCAGGGTGGCTGCTATTGGCCATTAGGACGGCGTTACCCGCCGTTTCCTTCCTAAATAGGGTGTTTTGACCTTGTACTCAAGGGGACATCCTATTAGTAAGATCCAGAAACGAAATAGTGGTGTTATTGGTATGTGAATGTGAAAGAAAGGTTCATATTGTTATTATTCAAATGGGCAACAAAGCGTGGCACGGAACGAACATCAGACGACACACAATCGTAGATCGTCGATGTAACCGCCCGTGTACCACGCGATGCTCTCAAAAAAAGGATTTCTTGTGGAATTATATATCCTCTCCCACCAGGACATCGATGAGTTTTGCCAATGAGGGCGAAAAGCGGGCCCCCCATTGGCGCTCCTCTTATCTGCAGAAAAAATGTGTCGTCAAATAAGAAGAAATTATGAGTGAGTAGGAAACTTAGTCACATCATAAGAAATTCACCAATTCACAGATACTGGACGGCATCTATATAATGGTGTGCCAATGCTGTAATGGGCAAGGTCATGCGGGATGAGCTATATAGGGCACTGACATCACAGTTCCCAGGTTGTACCTCGGCCTTCATATGAATATTGTCGAAGTGTTAAGATATGTTACTGTCCTCAAATAGCCTGGTGACCCCCAGTACCAAATGGTTGGAGTAGCATATCCACCCATTTCGCCACAGGTGTTCGTTGAGGGACCCTATGCCAGATTGATAGGTCTTATGGGGTGGGGGGTGGGAAATATTTTTGTGGAGACCTAGGTGCCATGGAAATCGGTTGTGATTGATGTTGTTGGGATAAGTATCCTTTTTTAACTTCTAGTATATACCCAAAGTATACCCTCTCAACAATTCCACTAGCTGCATTCTGGAAGATCAGTAGTGGGTCACTGTCCATCTTCTATATGTGGAGGAATCCTGCAGAATAGTCATAACTAAGTTTGTACAGGGATCGTCCAGAACTACGACTTGCCCCCCTTTTTCTGCGCATCTGAAGATGACCTGTTTGTTGGGACTCTAATTCTAGTAATGGCTGCTTCAGAGAGGGGTCAAGGTTGTTTCCCCGAGACAGAGACTCATCCCTGTAAGAGATTCATGAGATCTCGTTCCACTTCTGTTGAAAACTGTTCCAGGACAGTGAACTTCTAGCATTGACGGGTCAAAAAAAATTGTGTGGTTTTTAATGGGCGTGGTATGGAAATAACCTTCCGATTCAAGGCCTATGTCATCAAACTACTGAGGTCTAGAAGTGGTGCACGTGTCTTTGAATTCTAGTACAGTGTACTCGTTCCGTACCTACCTGTAGACCAGGGCGGATCATTTTGACTATCTGTACTGTAAGAAATGTCGCCTAAACCGTCAGGCCCTCACAATTGTCATTCTAGCATAGTGGTCAAAGATATTAAACCTAGTCGGTGGACAAATAAGTCCCCTTCCAGACCTTTATTCTGGTTAATTGAAAAACACATGCTGATAGGTCAGAAACTACTGTCCTAGACTGGTTATTATTCATTTCATTGTCCTTTTTTTGGCTCCTGGTGGGGTAGTGTCCCGATTGAGTCCTGAACCGTATGCTCTTATGTTTCCCCTTCCTACTCCTTCCCCGTTTTTTTTGACAGATGTGATTTGTGGTCCTACGAGGGGGAAGATTGTGACTGGTCGGTTCCATTATAGATACATCCGAATCCATTTCTGATGATCTGAAAGAAACCTTCCTTTGTCCTCTTGGTCTTGTTTCCGTTTCCTATTTTTGTTTTTTCTTTAGGATGGAGCGTGGTATGCAAGTTTCTTTGGTTTTTTCGTATATAGTTCCAGATGCATGTCCTCCGAGTCTCGTGATTTTCTTTTTTTAATATCTAAATGTGTTGCTTCAATTTTTCCAGTGTAGCACATAGATTCTCCTTCAGTTGTTTATTTCTTGTGTCTCCTTATATTGGTCAAGCGCTTTCAATATTGTTAATTTCGTCCTTCAGGGTTTTGAAGTTTGCTGCTTCCTCCTCCACGATAAGTCCCAATTAGAGCAAATGAGCATTCTAAAGGTGTTGTCCATTTCGTAGAAATCTCATTGTACACGGTAGTGTTGTCTTTTTTAATCCGAGCCGCGTGTATCATTTTCTTTTGCCATATAATGAATTCACTTTTGTCTGACTGTTCACGTTCTTCAGGCTAAAACGTGCTTACACAAGCGACTTTGACACAAATTATGAGGCGACCGTCGACAGTCTTACTGAGTCGGACCAAGCGCCGTATTTTCTTCAAATTGTGTCGCAACGCCCTATGTTAAGGTGGCACATCTCGTATTTTGTATACCTCATTTACTCCCCAACGTACAGACTGAGCGTATCAAATAAACAAAATGTTGAACCCATCCCTAAAAAGACCCGTTCAGGATGAATTTGGGACACTAAAATAACCCACAGATCCCTATGGACTGGTGGTTACGTCCCCAAACGCCCTTTAGCTGGTTCCCTCTGTGATGGCTATTAAAAAAAGTAAACCTTTATCTTACCTGAGATGATGAGGCACATCGGACTCATCTCCATTGTTCCCTGTGCATCAATTCAATGAAGGCAAGCAGTACAACCTCAGATTTATGGCAGCATGCACTGTTACCTACAGCACATGATGCAGGGAAGTTCGGGATGTAGTATGAGCTTCACTGTGCGATTGTGTAGATTTAAATTTAGGCAAGTCTAAAAGTTGTGTACATAGCAGACTACCTATATGGCAATTTGGGACACTATAAAACCACCGTGGCTGATTTGTGTCCCAAGCCCTGACAGTGTATAGTAAATGCTTTTTCTTCAGAACTAGAAACAAGAGTTTTTACTAGTCAAGAAGGCAAAGCCTTGTTTGCACGTTTACCAAACCACAGCGTTTTACATACATCTAAACACAACGCGTGCTAAGGTAGCTTACTACACCTGAGTTTAAATGTGTTTTATAGCGTGTCAATGCGTCCTAGCTGTTATGTCGGTCTACAGACAGCCCTGAAATACAATGGTGAACCATGCGTCCGGCTCCGCACTTCAACCCATGGAGGGGGCATGATTTTTATTAATTTTTTTTAACTTTCCTACATACAGTACTTCTAGCTAAAGGTTACACAGGCTGCAGGCAGCCTAGGGCAATGAGCTTTCACCACAAGGCTCTCATTCAGAATACCTCTGCCCTTCCTGCCCTCATTAAGACAGGTCCACCTCCCACTCTCGCACGTCTTGCGTCCAAGTGCACGCAGCGGTGATGAGGGGGGCCGCGCCGTCGCGCTTTTGCGGACTTGGCTTGGGGAAAAGCGCGTCCCCATCGCGCGGCAGTGGCGGGAGCGCGCGGCAGGCAAAGAGGACGGGGGCCGGGATGAGTCTGGAAGAGAGCGGAGGCCGCGCGAGAAGGTAGAGAGTGGGCATGCCATGGAATCGGCAGGGCACCTGCTGTGCCGTGGGAGTGACCTCAGCCGGGCCTGGGGCGGAATACACTGTCAGGTGGCAATCGGGCTCCTCATAAGTTATGTGGGTGAATGAGCTCCTGTGTCCCCCGTAGAAAGTTTTATTTTTTGCAAAACTTTTTTTTTTACAAACTACAATGTTCCAAGTCATTATATTTAGATGTAACCGTAATTTGACTATTACCATTATAAAGCGACAATAGTCTAGTGGTTATTGTTGTGAATGACATTCTGTTACTTGTGTTATATTAATTCTTATGGGGACAACCGTGCTGTCAGTCCCTTCTGGGTAGTTGCAGGCCAGACTGCTGTGTTTTACTGGTCCAGCCTGTCCTGCCGTATTCTATGACTGTCACTTTGTTAAATGTCATAATGTCCCATATGCCATAAACGCGTCTATGAGCGATCATGTATCTTTCCCTGGAAATCTCTCCCAATGTTCTCCTCACTGAACTGCAGTCTCAATGAATGGACACTCTCATACGACTTGCGCGAAGACCTCCCTAGAAGACCCCCCCCCCCGCTAATCCAGACCAGATCTTCCAATGAAAGATTTCACTGTACAAATCGACTACATGTGTCCCTACATGTGCCCTCCTGACCCTTTCTGCCAATACAATTGGTGTTTTGCTGTCTAAAACGTTTCACCACCAGTTCTTAAATGGCAAACTTTCATATGAAAACTGCTTTCTGATCTGGCCGACATTATAAAGGGGGGTGGAGGGCGGAGATTAGAAAAGCCCTAACATGGAAATAATCCTCTAAACATGCTTTTCCAGGACTCTCATGGATCAGCTGTTTCAACTTACTGACTGAGTCCGCATAGAAACGGACATCTCCATCGGAGGAGCTCCCATTCAAGCAGCTCAATGCCAGTGAAATGAATGAGCGTTGGCTCGAGCACACTGCTTCTCCCGCTTATCAACGGTGGCGCCATATGTCCACCCCCATTAAATTCATATTACTGACCTATGCAGTCAGTAGACATTGTGGCCGTTGACAGGTTGGCATTTGCATTCCTGTTTATGTATGATTTTACAATCTGTTAACAGTGCTTACACCGTATGTTTAGCGAAATGAGTTAAACACAACCGTGGGAACACAACTCTATCGATAAGTGCGTCGTCCATCACCTGCAACCCGATCATACTTTGTTTCCCCTATTGCAGCTCAATGTGTAAAAAGGAATGTAACTAGATGCCAATAAATGGTCAGGGGTGAGCCAGAAAGCAGCCATTTTTGTCTTTAAAAGTCTGGAAAACCCTTTAGTGGTCATGTTTGCTGTGTGATAATATAATCTTGTGTACTATGGTATAATGCTTTTATTTTTAAAACATAAATAAGTTAAAATATAAGACAAGTTTAACACAGATAACTGTGCACATACCATAACTACTACTTTCGTTACAACAGCATTGGCACTAAGTAGACATGGGTAGGGTTGGGGGAACATTAGTTAACAATAAATTACATAAGTAGACAAGCCACATTACATCAAGTATGACTGACATGGGGCCTCCCCTTAGCACGCTCCTTTAGAGGGTTGCTAATGAGGACTTTACTTTCTGTTTTTTCTGTCTTAAATTGCACTAATTATCACACAGCTTCTACCATCTCAAAAAATGTGTTTTTTTTTAAATGCCAGCAGGATCTGCCTGGAAACTCCTGGCATATCCGTAGACTTAACTGGCAGATTAAAGCATCCTTTTTTTACATCTGTCTGCACAGTCTACAACAGGATGTAAATGCGCTTAGCAGGGCCATAATTACCTATGCATGGCGGAGGCAAATACTGTCATTCATCCCAACCTCTGCTTCGTGTTCGCTTAGGGAGGCCCAGTGGATGGAACTGTCCATAATATGAACTGGGACATTACTGGGGGAAGTCACTGGCTCTTCTTTCCGATGGTGTCCTGTCCGAAATAATGAGGCATATAAGATCCACCTCCTGCTTTCAGGGGGGAAGCGGAGATGGAACGAACATGTATCCCACTGCATAACGCTCACACTGGGATATGCTAGGAGTCCCCTCATCGTATCCTTTAACAGAACAATAAATAAAAGATTCTGAAATGTAGCCTTAAGAATGTTAGAGGACAGATATGTAGTTTCTCATTCGATTTCTTTTTTAGATGTAAACCTGTACATTAATAGATGTGCACTGAAAAGTTATGTTCATGTTTTGTCCTCCTAGAAAAGTTGTTGATATTTTATTAAACATTTCTGTAGCAAGTTGATGCAACCACCTGTATATAGGTTATCTATTGGTCACAGCCTGTTCATTTTGCCTAATAACTGGTACTGACATCGCTTGACCTTTGTACATTATTTCCTGTATAGACTTGTGAACTTTAAAAGTCGAGCATTTTGTTGTTATTGTGTATACATTATCCAGTCCCGTGTAAGGTAGAGCAGATTGTAGCTGTGTAAACCTGCAATATTTTAAGAATCTTCTGTCTGCCATCATTTCAAAAGAGGCCCGTCTGTCCTGATGTGCTTCTGAGAGACAGATTTTCGGACATGTTTCAGTATGAGACCGTATCCACTGCTCTCCCACTTTGCAGGTTTTGCTATATCACATCCAGCCCGGCTGGGTGCTGTACTTGCTGTAGGTCTAGAGCCGGCAGGTGACTTTAACGCTGGCTGCTCCATAGGTTGAATGGAGACTGGTCACATCATGGTCCATTCTCCACTTCATCCTGTAAGGTAACATTTATAATCATTTGGATATCGAAAACCTCTTTAAATCTGTCTTTTGAGCATTTGGCAATTCATTATTTTAAAAAAATAACTTTTTTTTCACCGTATCCTGTGGCTTTGGTTTGCCTGGTCATTTGGCTGTTAATATCAAGCGGCTTTCTTCAAAAAACCGTGACATCCTGGCCATGGCTTTGTGCCTGTTTTTCACTCAGCTGTATAGAAATGAATGGAGCCAGTTGCCGTACCACATATTAACCTTGGTCGGTGTGGCGTTTATTTTAGAAGATGTAGCGTTTTTTCAACCTTCAGTGACCCCCTTTAAGTCTGCCTGGGGGAGGGGGTATTCAAGCTATTATTTGATTCACAACTATCTGAATTGTCTGTACTTGAAGTATGTAATCTATTGATGTTAATTTCCAATATTAATTTATTTCCCTTCCTGCTAGTAGACCTTCCTACGTATAATTATTCCTTACCCATCTTCTAACCGCCTCCTGGTCCTCCTCTCCTGCGCGGAGCTGAAGATGTCGAGCAGACATGATTCCTCGGAGTTACCTGAAACCAACATCACTGACGTCCGTGACATCAGGTTTTTTCCATACTATCACTTTTCATCCATGGCTACCTCCGAGCACGATCATCCGAAGAGGATGCGAGTAGTATAGCTACTACCACGTCTGGGAGAGAGAAGACTATAAGAACACGTCTCAGAGAACGCCTTGAGCATATTGTATTCTAACAAGGCCATTGCGAGGGGACACATTAAATTCAATAGCCCTCCACATTGTTGTACCGTAAGTCTTATTTGTAGTTATGCTTCAATGTATGGAGTTTGTTTAATTCTGTTTCACAGTTTATGATTGTGTCTAGTTTTTTTTTAGTATAAAACTTAGGTTTATCATTTCATCTGAAATCACCTTTAAAAAAGATTTACCATACCCAAACTAACTGCTCGGTAACGTAGGAATTGGCACACCTACCACCATACCCTTTGGTTTATTGTCAAAATATGCAAATGAGGCAGAAGTTGCTTTTGTGGGTGGCCATTAGGCAGAGGCACCTCAGGGCTCCGCTCCACATCTCGCTGGACCCAGGAATCATATAGCTGAAGAGGGAAGGATGGGGAGGATTGTTATGGTTGTTGCGAGGGATGGGGGTCATTATGATTGCTGAGGTGCCAGACCTCATGTTTATCTGCTAATGATGCCCAAAGAACTTAGCCTCATTTGCATATTTTTGAAGTAAAGTTTACTGGCATTAAAGGAGGCACTAGAAAATTAAAATTACATTATTGTTGCCATTGTGGGCGTATCCCCTACCTAAGGTTAGTACGGATAGGTGAATCGTGGTGAACGAATCCTTTAAATTGAATGACATCTTCGTCAGCCAGCTGACATTTCTATTTTTCTGTGGCACACTCATCCATTTTATATCAGTGTTGCTGCATAGACAATGACAAGTCGAAGATTAGGCTGAATTGTAACACTTTACAACGCATGGTCACTCTATGGCGTGCACCGCACCGCTTTGTCGTGCGTTAAATTAACGCCACACCGGCGCTCTTCCCGATCGCAGGCGTTTCCATAGAACCTGATGCGATCGTGCCCGGCCCGCCCGGTAGGCGCGGCTTTGTTCTTCGTTGGCGTTTTCAAAGCCGATAAAGCGTGCGTGTGGCACCGGCCTCAATCTTAGTTTAAATAGAACACAACCATCCAATTCATCCTTTTAAAGGACATCTACCACAGGATAAATGATTGTAGACCAAGCACCAACTGACCATGCCGGTGTTTGCTCCACTCTGGTAGGATCTAATCTTATTTAGCTCTTTGCTCCTGTTTTTACAAAAAAGTCTTTTAAAAAAAAATTCTGCAAATCAGTCTAAGGAGCTCGTGCTCTCATAAGGTTTAAAAATGCCTTGAAGAAAGAAGCCTTTTTTTCTTTAAAAACAAGGGCATAAGAAGCTAAAATAAGTGCAGATGCGACCAGTGGTGTGTGGACTCACACCAGGGGCACACACCCATATGTCCAGTGTGTTTGGTTTACAATATTGACTACTGAGAGTTTGTAAAAGTTAGGTCCCTCACCTTTTTTTTGTTTTTTCTATAATTACTCCCGCCATAAAGAATACACCCCTGCTGTACTGTCTATAATGACAAAATTAAAAGAACGCCTGCCTCCTATATGGCACCTCCATAAAGTGTTTTTGGAGTAATTTCTTTCATATAAAAATAATGAATATTTTTTTTTTACTATTTAAATGGTTACTTACCAGAAACAACTATGGTATGAAGTGCAATATTTTATCTCTCTGTTTTATCTGGCTTCGACAATGGTGTGACTGTAGCAGGTGTGGGTAAACCACTAAGGTCACCACTACGGTAAGGAGTGAGGATTTTCCTAATTGTCATATTGTCACAGTAGTGTTAAACAAAATGCAAATGTTGAAGTTCTTTACACACTGTGTTAACAATTTGGATTAACAGCAATGTAATTAGGTAAATCTCTCTTCAGCTGTTTGTATGCTTACCAACTCGCCGCGTGTGACCAGCCTAACCCAACAATGCTGGCACTGGATAAACGGAAGCAACCTCTTCTGTGTAGAGTTACACGTTTTTCTATTGTAACTACTGGGGCAGGGCAGGGTACGATCATGTCGGCGTGCGTGGGGTGGTATTAATCTTTGGTGACATCTCTAGGTCCATACAGTTTGCGGACTCTGAAGAGAGCCAACAACCTCAATCATGAACAGGATTTTTGCATTACGGTCAATAAAGATTCCGGTGAAGGAGGTTCAGTTTATGACTGAGAACACATTTCTCCCAAAAGGAAAGCTCCAGGAACTATATCGATCCAGCCCCCTCCATGGGGACCAGGACTCTCCCCGGCCCTTGAATGCCCTTCTAAACGAGACGGTGGATTCTTTCTTCCAAGAAGTAGACCGACATTGAACATATTGTGATGTGTCACAGAATGACCTGAAGAAGAGAAATCGCATGAAGTGGTCTCCTCCCTGAGTCGGAACTCCTTTTCAAACCAAGTGAAAGTGATCCGACCACAAGATCCTTCTCACGGAGCGGACTGTGGGTGTGGGCTGGTGGGTCTGGGAAAAGTAATTGGGCTAACAGGATTTGGTGGCTTATGGTCATTGTAGGAATTAATCACACCAGTATTTTATTTTCTTATTAATGGGTTCTAACAAGGAGCCAATCTTCTAATTCTCACACGTAGGTTTGATGTTGCAATGTAACTTATTGAATCTGGTGCCCCGTCCTTTGTCTCCAGAGGAGAAGTGAAATGCAGAGAAGACAATTGTCATCTGCACACCACTCAGACCAGGCAATCTGCTGTGTAAACCACTGAGAAAAAAAACACTCAAATCGTGGTGGTTGTTGTGAGTCTAGGACAACGTTTTTAACACCTTTGGCATTGCAAAACCTTCTGTGGTATGGACATGCAAAATGGTGTCAAACCTTTAGCGGCTGGGGGCATTTTTGGTCTCCTGGGGGATTTCTATGTGGATGAGATTATTTGCCTCACTGCGCCGTTGCTAATATAAGGTCACCCCTATTGGGCTTTGTAAGGGGTTTATTTCACATGTGTGCGGATTTTTTAGCACTGGTTTATGTCTAGAAAAGATCTATGGGCAGCAGATTCTGGCCATTTTTCGTTTAGTTGTGGGTGTGGATGTATTTTTGGTGTGTGGTTCAGTTTTCTGCTGCTCCACAATGCGCGCTATATTTTGCATGCATTTCAGAAGTTCACACTTTTTGTTAGTGGTTTCCTCATTTGAATAAGCCTTACATGGGTTTGATGTGTGAGAATATATTGTATGCAAAGAAAAAAATCTAATTCCCCTCCGCTAATCGGGGTAGCTCCTTTGTCAACGTGTGCAAATTTAACTCTGAGGGGCTCCGTGCTTCGATTAACACCTAGTGGGTGGATGACTTGAGCCCCAGTTGAGTGAGTTGTTTGGGTCGAGGCATACGGCTCACTTTTGGCATACACATCCCTTTTACGTTGTTGCTTGTGTTGTTGTTCTGGTCATTTGCTTCGTGGTGCTTCCTGGTGTAGAATGCCCATTAACGTTTGGTTATGTTCATCTCTTTGAATGTCGGTTTCTCTGCTAAACAGTAGGTACTTAAATTAAGTACCCAGAAACATCCCAGATGGTTTTGTGTTAGTAAGTGTTAATTCACTGCTTAGGGTTGTACCGTGATATCGCCCTATTTGTTAAAGTGCGCCTATTAATAGTTCTGTGTTTAGCCTTGAAGTAAAGTTTGTTTTGTTCGTCCCTTTCTTGAAGGGGTTGTCAATGGTTCTGTTGGGCTTTTTAGCCGGTTATTACTTTTTGGTGAAGGGCAGGGGAGGTTCCGTGGGTCCGCAAAAAAGAAAAAAATTCTGTGTTTTTTTGGGTCTCACAGCCTGGTTGTAGGTGTTTGTGTTGATTGCATTTGGTTGTGGTAAGTCGTTGGATACCGTGATGACGTTTTTGCGTTCTTTTTATGCTTTGTTCTTGGGCTGCTCTATGTTTGCGTTGTGGGTGTTTAACGTATTGTCCGGGTGTAATGGGGTTTTCTGGTAGAGGGGGGTGACACAAGAGCTTACAGTCTATGAGGATGAGGGGGTGACACAAGAGCTTACAGTCTATGAGGATGAGGGGGTGACACAAGAGCTTATTGTCTATGAGGATGAGGGGGTGACACACGAGCTGGTATAATGGTCCAGCCATCATTTCCTACAGTATATATTATTTGAAGATGATTAGTGAGGTGTCACCTACTGGGACACCCACTTATCATTACAACCAGAGACAACAGGGGCCCTGTTATCACTAATGTAATGGACTAGCCCAGTGGTGGCACTCATAGCCCTTTCTGTGGGCACCCAGGCCATCACCAGAGATGACTCCAAGTATCTTCCTGCAGTCCCAGGCAGCCCAGGACTTGCTATTTTAAAGTGACAGCTCTACCTGGGACCACAATCCTGAGACCGCGTGGTATCATTTCTTTTGCCATATATGAATTCACTTTTGTCTGACTGTTCACGTTCTTCATGGCTAAAACGGCTTACACAAGCGACCCTTTGACACAAATTAGGAGGCGAGCCGTCGGACAGTCTGACTGATTCGGACCAAGCGCCGTATTTATCTTTCAAATTGTGTCGCACGCCCTATGTTAAAGGTGCACATCTCGCTATTTGTATACGCTCAGTTTAGCTCCCAACGTACAGACTGAGCGTATGCAAATAACAAAATGTGAACCCATCCCTAAAAAGAACCCGTCAGGATGATTTGGGACACTAAAATACCCACAGATCCCTATGGACTGGTGGTTTACTGTCCCAAAACGCCCTTTAGCTGGTTCCTCTGTGATGGCTATTAAAAAAAGTAAACCTTTATCTTTACCTGGAGATGATGAGGCACATCGGACTCATCTCCAGTGTTCCCTGTGCAGTAATTCAATGAAGGCAGAGCAGTACACCTCAGATTTATGGCGCATGCACTGTACCTACAGCACATGTGCAGTGAAGTCGGGATGTAGTATGTGAGCTTCACTGTGCGATTGTGTAGATTTAAATTTAGGCAAGTATAAAAGTTTTTTGTAAATCCAGAAGTAGAAAAGGTAATCGCGGCACATCCCTTGGAGAATAAAATCTTCTTTATTGGTAACTATTTAAAAACATGGGAAGTGGTAGGAGTATTACCTATGCGTTTCAGGCACTTCGGTGCCCTTAGTCATGGCATACACTCCTATGTGCAGATACAGCTTTTAAAATAAGTGACTACCAATCCCAAACCTAGGGAGGCGTGTACCCGCGCGTCAAGGTGACGTCACGTGACAGACGGAAATCCGGTGCACCATGGCAACGGGACACGCATCCCTCAGGTAAGCCTAATCAGGGCTTCTAGTTATACCAATTCATTGTTACATACATACATATTATAGCTTCCGATTATACAAATGTTTTGCAAATATTGTGATGTTAATATGTTCATAGAGCGACGGAACATGTATCCAGAAAAACATGAATGATTCTGATAGAAATGAAGTATCGTACATGCAAAGAAATGCGAAAAAGGCAAAAAAAGAGAAAAAAGAGAAAAAAGAGAAAAAAGAAAGAAAGAGAGAGGCAAGGGGCAGATCATAGGTGGTTAGTTAAAATCCTGTGCCACAGAACAATCAATAATATTAGAAAAACAGAGACAGGTCAGTTCTAAAATTTAAACCTGATGGTACTCTGGTTCCCAATTTAAAAATCCACAGGGCTTCCCGTTTTAACAGGGTCCTGCGTCTATCGCCACCCCTCTTGCCTTTCCTGACTTTTTCTATGCCAAAGAAGCGAAACGAGGAAACATCTCCTGTATGGATAGTAGCGAAGTGTCTGGAAGCCCCTGACATATTCTTATCCGTACTTTTAGTACAATCTCGGAGATGTTCCGCGATTCTAGTTTTAAGTTTCCTAGTGGTGCATCCCACATAGGAAATGTATATCGTCGATGTACCGCCCGTACCACGCGATGCTCTCAAAAAAAAGGATTCTGTGTGGAATATATATACTCCTCTTCCCACCAGGAAACTCTTGAGGTCTAGAAGGGTGCACTGGTCTTTGAATTCTAGACCAGTGTACTCGTTCCGTACCTCCATGGTAGACAGTGGCGGATCATTTTGACTATCTGTGCTGTCAAAGAAATGTCGCCTAACCGTCAGGGCCCTCACAAATTTGTTCACATCTAGCATAGTGTCAAAGATATTAAACCTAGTCGTGGGGACAAAATTAAGTCCCTTTTCCAGAACCTTTATCTGGTTAATTGAAAACACACATGCTGATAGGTTCAAGAAACTACTGTCCTCAGACTGGTTATTATTCATTATCATTGTCCTTTTTTCTTGCTCCTTGTGGGGTAATCCCGATTGAGTCCTGAACCGGTATCTCTTATGTTTTCTTCCCGATCTCCTGCCCCGTTTTTTGACAGATGTGATTTGTGTCCTACCGAGGGGGAAGATTGTGAACTGTCCGTTTCCATTATAGATACATCCGAATCCATTTCTGATGAGCTGAAAGAAACCTTCCTTTGTCTCTTGGTCTTGTTCCGTTTCCTATTTTTGTTTTTCTTTAGGATGGAGCGTGGTATGAAAGTTTCTGTTGGTCTTTTCGTATATATGTGTCCGGATGCATAGTCCTCCGAGTCTCGTAGAAATTTTCTTTTTTTAATATCCATAATGTGTTGCTCAGATTTTTCCAGTGTAGCACATAGATTCTCCTTCAGTTGTTTGTATTCTTGTGTCTCCTTATATTGGTCCAAGCTCGTTTCAATATTATTAATTTCGTCCTTCAGGGTTTGAAGTTTGCGTGCTTCCTCCTCCACTATAAGTCCAATTAGAGCAAATGAGCATTCTGAAAGGGTGTTGTCCCATTTCGTTGAGAAATCTTCATTATACACGGTAGTTGGTCTTTTTTTAATCCTGAGACCGCGTGGTATCATTTCTTTTGCCATATATGAATTCAAACAATATAAAATAATTTAATAAATAATTTACTAAACAACGATGTTGCTGCTTGAACCAGCCATCAGCCGCCATCTTATTTACAGGGTCCTAGGTGAAAAAGACTGCAGAGAAGCCTGGAGCTTGGTATATATCAGCTGTTTGCCAGATAACAGATGGGGATAGGACATCGGATGGATTAGTAAAGGGAGAGTTGACATTTCATGCAGTTAGCGAGTGTGATAGGCTTGCCTAAAGAGGAGGCATAAGGAGGTCATAGTCTACAGGAATGGGGCTACATGTGGTAATCATTTTTTAGGATTGGGATGCCATCTATCAAAACACAATTGATAAATATCACTAAGAAATACTGATAATTGAATTGTCAAGTGTATATGGGTCTTTATCAAGTTTGTGTCTAAACTAAGTGCCTTGGACAGAATGATCCATAAATACAGCCCTTCATGTTTATCATAGTTTTATATCATATAATACTGTGACCTGGGCTACTGAGAATAGCTGACTGGTGGGAGTGTAGGTAATAATGATACTGATGACATATTCAAGGAAAGGTCATTAATGATCAACAAGAGTGGATTAAAACTGTCATTGGCCATGGGATGTATGAATATTATAGCCCCTACAAGTCTGGAATCCCTTCCTGCATATGGTACTAGAATCAAAATTCTTTGGAAATGGAAGCTGTGTCCCTTCTGCCTGCTTTCAAACTGCGGTTTCCGAACCTTTGGGGGTGCTTCAAAGGTCCTGAAATGGCTCTTGTGTACATGTGTATTGAGAATATGCACAGATGTATGAGGATTTCATGGATGAAAATGACTTCTGAGTATAATATTTGGTGGGTGGTTTAGTTGGCCATGGGCCCCCTAGAAGGCTTGAGCCCCAGACTACTGCCCAATTGCCTATATTATAATCCACTACTGATCACCACGCATACAGAGAAATTACATTGCAAAACACAGTGGGGGAGATTTATCAAGCTGCCTAAGAGTAATAATGTGCTAAGTTACCCTTTAAAATATTCACGAGCACTGGTAAAATGAAAGCTGAGCTGTAATTGGTGGCCATGGGCAACTAAGCACATTCTTACTCTTAGGCAGCTGATAAATCTCCCCCAATGTATATTAGATACAACTGAGAGCTTCTCAATTCAAGAGGAATACTGCTCGCCCATTACAGGTGTAGCAAGTCTATCTTGTGTTATATTGGTGTACATTCGAGTGATGCAGCATGTGAAAACATACTTTAGGAACAATGAATCCATCAGTGCAAAAAAAGACTTGTGAGAAAAGAAAAAACAATATGCACTAAATTCATAGAAGGCAAAAGGCTCTTGGCAAACGTCATGTTGCAAAGTAGATTAACCCAGAGAATCAAATGAACCCAGAAATGAATAAATAAAAGTAAAATATCAAAATTTCTCCAGAAAGCTACTGGGAGAATTATCACAAGCATGGACATGGAGTGCCAGTGAAACCCTAGTCCCTCCACCTTGCCGGATTCATCAAGAGGCTCCAGCCTATCCGGTGGCCAGCTCTGCTAGTGTACAATTCTATGCACGGCCATGTGTAGAGTAGAATTGAGCTGTATCTGCGGTTGTTCAGACATGAATAGGCACAGGTTGTAGCTAATGCAGAGTCGCAATATGCCACCTCCCACTACACTGCCCACCATAGCTCCTTTCACACCCTCTCCACAGCCACTTGGAGGCCACATGGAGGCGGTGTGATGGATAAATAATAACGGTTACTGGTGGTTTACAAGGAATTGCGATTATTTTAGTGCTTATATGCCAGAAAACTATACAAGCCATGATAATTGCCCCCCATTGTATGTTATAGATGTCATATCAAGTCGAAAATTTTAGTAAAAGAGAAATAGATAGCATTTATTATAATTTTCTAGCATTTTATTATTATAATTTTCTAAGGTTATGATAGAGGTCTTATATAGAGATGAGCGAGTATACTCGTCCGAATATACTGCTCGGTGGAGTATTAGCATACTCGGACCGGCTTGTTGCTCGGACGAGTATCTCGCCGGCTCGAGATCGAGCATTAAATTAATAAAAGACAGTGAAGAACAGTGTTTACAGTGCAGAATAACACATCACACATGTTAACAGATGTTTTCCTTGTAAGAACACATTGAAAGAAAACTATTCTTCACTTTGCAGGTGTTCGCGCGTGTCTTCCACTAAGTTAAGAGATGTGCGCGAACATCTGGAATGTGAAGAATAGTGTTCTTTCAATGTGTTCAGCACTTAAATGGTCCTGTGTTCACTGTTTTCACTATTTTTATTCTATTCTTCACTTTGCAGATGTGTGCGCACATCTCCGAACTTATCGGAAGACACACGCGAACACCTGCAATGTGAAGAATAGTGTTAGTTCAATGTGTTCTTACAAGGAAAACATCTGTAATTTGTTGTTCTGCACTGTTCTTTTAATGTTTTCTTTCAGTGAAAAAATGCTTGGGTCTCCTATTGACTTTAACGGGGCTCGTTATTCAATACGAGCACTCAAGCATCGGGAAAAGTTTGTATCGAATAACGAGCACCCGAGCATCTCTAGTCTTATAGCTGTTATTATAAAACATAGTGCGAACATATTAATGTAAACCTGTTTTTCAGACTGAACAGCACCTGTCATTGCAGGTTTCACTGGTTATTCTTTCAGCAGCAGACTTTTGTTGGATACAAGATTTCTAACTCACTGTTGACAAAATAAAAAAAGTTAAAATTTCACAGGCTCAATTCTGCTTTTATGTATTTTGTATTTACAACTTTAGATATATTCTGGTATTTCTATTGTAAACTTTGTAAATGTTTTGTTTATTTTGTTAGGAGGACAATCCTATCATAGGTGAAGGTAAGCGCGTGTCGAGCGACACTTTTTTTTTTTTTAAATGCGGCAGTTTTTCCGAATCCGTCGGGTTTTCGTTCGGCCACGCCCCTGATTTCCGTTGCATGCTTGTCTGCGCCGATGCGCCACAATCCGATCACGTGCGCCAAAATCCCAGGGCAATTCAGGAAAAATCGCCGCAAATCGGAAATATTCGGGTAACACGTTGGGAAAACGCGAATCGGGCCCTTAGTAAATGACCCCCAATGACTTGCACTTAAAGGAGCAGTGTGGATGATGTCCATATGATAGCATAGCCGTCTCTAGTGATGTAACGCCGGCACTTTGGCTGCTGTTAGCTGGTACTAATAGATGTGCCTTGTGCTGTGACCGTGATAGAGAGGGTATTCCACATGACACATTGGATGGGATTTACCAATTCTGGCGCAACCTTGAAAGTTGGCACCTGAGATCAGACTACATAAAGCATAGCCCGATGTATTAAAGTAGCGCATGGCTGTAAGAAATTAATGCACAGACGGAACTAATCAGTCGGGTGCCATAAAAATGTCGACACAAATGAGATGTGCGCCAAAATCTTACATTGGCTGCGCCTTTTTAAAAAATTTTTGATTTCAGATAATTTTTTTCCTGGTCTATTGAGCGCCAAAATTTGTGCCTAAAAATGCGACAAACTCCACATAAATGTGGCGGATGATGTGGAAAATATAGCCCACTCCTACTTGCGCCATAAAAAGATGGACGAGTTGGGATAGTCAGAAACAACTATTCTTTCTGGAGGCACTTTTATACGATAATACATCTGCCCCATTGTATCAGATAAAAATTTTGGGGGAGATTTATCATTAGGAAGGATTTTGAACAGTTGTCAATGTGTTAGACTGGCAGGTTTCCACCAGTCGGATTTATAGTCGGGTGTATGTGAAGTGTTAAATGCCTTCTGATTAGTTGTGTGTACTATATGCGAATAGACTGTACCAGTCGCACAAATGTGTAACATCTGCTCAATTTCTGCCTTTTTGCAAAGTTTTGCACAGGAAATTCTCAGATACCCCAAAACAAAAAATTGAGCAAAAACTTTAAAATTGAGCAATTTTACTGGCGTGAGTTTGGTTTCCTCCATTGCGCTGCATCTATTTTCCCGTCTGTTGTTTTTTTCCTTGTGTTCGTCTGATTTAATACACTGCATCCCCTCCCCATAGGCTACTATTGTCACCACTGCGCATATAAGTCTTTCCGTCCTGCCTTTTACACCAGGTGCAATGTATACTGGCCAGATGAACAACTATGCCTCCATCTGACAGTATGGGGCATCATTAGTAAAGGTGCTGCACTTTTGTCTGACTGTTCACGTTCTTCATGGCTAAAACGGCTTACACAAGCGACCCTTTGACACAAATTAGGAGGCGAGCCGTCGGACAGTCTGACTGATTCGGACCAAGCGCCGTATTTATCTTTCAAATTGTGTCGCACGCCCTATGTTAAAGGTGCACATCTCGCTATTTGTATACGCTCAGTTTAGCTCCCAACGTACAGACTGAGCGTATGCAAATAACAAAATGTGAACCCATCCCTAAAAAGAACCCGTCAGGATGATTTGGGACACTAAAATACCCACAGATCCCTATGGACTGGTGGTTTACTGTCCCAAAACGCCCTTTAGCTGGTTCCTCTGTGATGGCTATTAAAAAAAGTAAACCTTTATCTTTACCTGGAGATGATGAGGCACATCGGACTCATCTCCAGTGTTCCCTGTGCAGTAATTCAATGAAGGCAGAGCAGTACACCTCAGATTTATGGCGCATGCACTGTACCTACAGCACATGTGCAGTGAAGTCGGGATGTAGTATGTGAGCTTCACTGTGCGATTGTGTAGATTTAAATTTAGGCAAGTATAAAAGTTTTTTGTAAATAGCAGACTACCTATATGGCAATTTGGGACACTATAAACCACCGGTGGCTGATTTAGTGTCCCAAAACGCCCTGACAGGTGTATATTAAATGCTTTTGTTCAAGAACTAGAAACAAGTGTTTTACTAGTCAAGAAGGCAAAGCCTGTGTTGGCAGTTACCAAACAAAAGCGTTTACATCTAAACACAACAGCGTGCGAAGGTAGCTACTACACCTTGAGTTTAAAATGTGTTTTAAGCGTGTCAATGCGTCCTATCTGTTATGTAGGTGCTACAGACAGCAATGAAAATACATGGGTGAACCATGCGTCCGGTCCGCACTTCTACCCAGGGAGGGGGCAGGATTTTTATTAATTTTTTTGTAACTTCCTACATACAGTACTGTCTAGCTAAAGGTTACACAGGCTGCAGGCAGACTAGGGCAATGAACTTTCACCACAAGGCTCTCATTCAGAATCCCTCTGCCCTTCCTGCCCTCATTAGACATGTCACCTACCACTCTCGCACGTCTTGCGTCACAAGTGCACGCAGCGGTGATGAGGGGGCGCGCACGTCGCGCTTTGCGGACGTGGCTTGGGGAACGCGCGTCCTCGCGGCGGCAGTGGCGGGAGCGCGCAGGAGAGTGGACGGTGGCCGGGATGAGTCCTGGGAAGAGAGCGGAGGCCGCGCGATGAAGGTGAGAGAGTGGGCAGTGCCAGGGAATGGCAGGGCACCTGCTGTGCCGGGGAGTGACCTCAGCCGCGGGCCGGGGCGGAAATACACTGTCAGGTGCAGATCCGGGGCTCATCATAGTTATAGTGGTGTATGAGCTCCTGTGTCCCCCGTAGAAGGTTTTATGTTTGCAAAACTTTTTTTTTTAACTACAATGTTCCAAGTCATTATATTATAGAGTAACAGTATTATGACTATTACCATTATAAAGTGACAATATTCTAGTGGTTATTGTTGTGAATGACCATTCTGATTACTTGTGTTATATATAATTATTATTGGGACACCTGTGCTGTCAGTCCTTCCTGGGGTAGTGCAGGACAGGCTGCTGTGTGATGTACTGGTCCAGCCTGTCCTGCCGGTATTATATGAGCTGTCACTTTCTTACATGTCATATGTCCACACATATGCCATACGCGTCTATGAGCGAATCATGTATCTGTCCCTGGAAATCTCTCCCCAAATGCTCTCACTGAACTGCAGTTCAGATGATGGACACTCTCATAAAGACTGCGCTGAGACCTCCCTAGAAGACCCCCCCCTAATCCAGACCAGATTTCCAATGACAGATTTCACTGTACAAATAGACTACATGTGCCCTCCTGACCCTGCTGCAATACAATTGGTGTTTGCTGTCTAAAAAGTGTCACCAGGTTCTTAAAGGCAAACTTTCATATGAAAACTGCTGTCTGATCTGCAGGACATTATAAAGGGGGGTGGGGGAGGAGATTAGAAAAGCCGCTAACAGGGAAATAATCCTCTAAACAGGCTTTTCCAGGATCTCTCATGGATCAGCTGTTTCACTTTACTGACTGAGCCAGAGAAACGGACAGCTCCATCGGAGGAGGCTCCCATTCAAGAGCAGCTCATGCAGTGAAATGAATTGAGCAGTTGGCTCGAGGCACAACTGCGCTCCGCTGATCAACGGGGGCGCCAGATGTCTCACCCCCATTAAATTCATATTACTGACCTATGCAGTCAGTAGACCATTGTGGCCGCGTTGACAGGTTGCATTTGCATTCTGTTTATGATTTTACATTATATGTTAACATTGCATTAACATTATGTTTAGCGTAAATGAGATGTAAACACAACGTGGGAACACAACTCGATAGATTAAGTGCGTCGTCCATCCACTGCACCCGATCGTACTTTGTGCCCCTATTGCAGCTCAAATGTGTAAAAATGAATGTAGCTGAGATGCAATAATGGTCAGGGGTGAGCCAGAAAGCAGCCATGTTTTCTTTAAGTCTGGAAAACCCTTTAGTGGTAATGTTTGCATGTGTGATATATAGATATGTGTATATGGTATAATGCTTTATTTTTAAAACATAAAATAAGTTAAAATATAATAGAAGTTAACACAGATAACTGTGCACATACCAGAACTACTTCGTTCACAACAGCATTGGCACTAAGTAGAATGGTAGGGGTTGGGGGAACATTTAGTTAAACAATAAATTACATAAGTAGACAAGCACATTACATACAGTATACTGACAGGGCTCCCCTTAGCAACGCTCCGTTAGAGGGTTGCTAAGGAGGAACTTTACTTTCTGTGTTTTCTGTTAAATGGCAACTAATTATCACAGCTACCATCTCAAAAAATGCGGTGTTTTTTTTTTAAATGCTCACAGTATCTGCCTGGAAAGCTCCTGGCATATCCGTAGACTTATACTGGCAGATGAAAGCATCCTTTTTACATCTGTCTGCACAGTATACACAGGATGGAAATGCGCTTAGCAGGGCCATAATTACCTATGCAGGGCGGATGCAAAATACTGCATTCATCCCAACCTCTGCTTAGTGTTCGCTTAGGGAGGTCCCCAGTGATGGAACTGTCCATAAATATGAACTGGGACATTACTGGGGGAAATCACTGGCTCTTCCGATGTTCACTCCACCTCCTGCTTTCAGGGGGGAAGCGGAGATGGAACAGGACAATGTATCCCACTGCATAAGCATACACTGGGATATGCTAGGAGTCCCCTCAACGTATCCTTTAAACAGAACAATAATAAGATCTGAATGTAGCCTTAAGACGTTAGAGACAGATATGTAGTTGCTCAGATTCGATTCTTTTTTAGATTGTAAACCTAGTACATTAATAGATTTGCAGCTGAAAAGTTATGTTACAATGTTTTCCTAGAAATGTTGTTGATATTTTATTAAACATTTCTGTAGCAGGTGATGCAACCAATCTGTATATATGGGTCACAGCCTGTCCATTTTGCCTTTAATAAACTGGTACTGACATCGCCTTGACCTTTGTACATTTTCTGTATATACTTGAAACTTTTAAAAGTCGAGCATTTGTTTTGTGGTGTATACAGTATACAGTCCCGTGTAAGGTAGAGCAGGATTGTAGCTGTGTAAACTTGCATATTTTAGATCTTCTGCCACATTTCAAAAGAGGCCCGTCTGTCTGATGTGCTTCTGATAGAGACAGATTTCTCACAGGTTTCAGTATAGAGACCGTATCCCACTGCTCTCCAGCTTTGCAGGTTTTGCTATATCACATCCACACGGCTGGTTCTGTACATTGCTGTAGGTCTAGAGCCGGCATGTGACTGTACGCTGGCTGCTCCCATAGAGTTGAATGGAGACTGGTCACATTCATGGTCCATTCTCCACTCAGCCTGGGAAGGTACATGTTATAAGCAATGTGGATATCGAAAACCTCTTTAAATCTGTCTTTTGAGCATTTGGCAATTATTATAACTTTTTTTTCACCTTATCCTTTGGCTTTGGTTTGCCTGGTCATTTGGCTGTTTAATAGCATAGCTGCTTTCTTCAAAAAACCGTGACAATCCTGGCCATGGCTTGTGCCTGTTTTTCAGCTCAGCTGTATAGAAATGAATGGAGCCTAGTTGCAGTACCACATATTAACCTTGGTCAGGTGTGGCGTTATTTTTAGAAGAATGTAGCGATGTTTTTCAACCTTCAGTGACCCCCTTTAAGTCTGCCTGGGGGAGGGGGTATTCAAGGCTATTATTGATTTCACAAATATCTGAATTGTCTGTAACTGAAGTAGGGAATCTATTGATTAATTTCAATATTAATTTATTTCCCCTTCCTGCTAGTATACCTTTCCTACGTATAAGTATTTCCTCTGTCTAACGCCTCTGTCCTCTCTCCTGCAGCGGAGCTGAAGATGTCGAGCAGACATGAGTCTCGGAGTTACCTGAAACCAACATCACTGACGTCCGTGACATCAGGTCATACTTATCACTTTGCATCCATGGCTAACTCCGAGCACGATGCATCCGAAGAGGAGGCCGAGGAGTATGAGCTACGACCACGCGGGAGAGAGAAGACTAGAAGAAGCACGTCCAGAGAACGCCTTGATGATATTGTATTCATAACAAAGGCCATTGCGGAAGGGGACACATTAAATTCAATAGCCCTCCAGCATTGTTGTACCGTAAGTGCTGATTTGTAGTTATGCTTCAGTGTATGGAGTTTGTTAATTCTGTTCACAGTTTATGGATTGTGTCTAGTTTTAGTATAAAACTTAGGTTTAATCATTTCATCTGAAATCACCTTAAAAAAAGGATTTACCATACCCAAACTAACTGCTCGGTAACGTAGGACTATGGCCACACATACCATCCGTACCTTTGGTTTTATTGTCAAAATATGCAAATTAGGCAGAAGTGCTTTGTGGGTGGCATTAGCAGAGCACCTCAGGGCTCCGGCTCCACATCTCGCTGGACCCAGGAATCATATAGCTGAAGAGGGAAGGATGGGGGATGGATGGTGATGGTTGTGAGAGGGATGGGGGACATTATTATTGCTGTGGTGCCAGAGCCCTCATGTTATCTGCTAATGATGCCCAAAGAACTTTAGCCTCATTTACATATTTTTGAAGTAAAGTTCTGGCATGAAAGGAGCAGCTAGAAAATTAAAATTAACATTATTGGTGCCATTGTGGGCGTAGCCCTACATAGGTTAGTACGGATAGGTGAATCGTGGTGAACGAATCCTTTAAATTGAATGACATCTTCAGAAGACACAGCTGACATTTCTATTTTTCTGTGGCACACTCATCCATTTTATCAGTGTTGCTGCATAGACATGGACAGAGTCTAAGATTAGGCTGAATTGTAACACTTTACGCATGGATCACTCTAAGGCCGGTGCCACACGCACCGCTTTGTCTGCGGTAAATTAACGCAAAACACCGGCGACTCGTTCCCGATCGCAGGCGTTTCCATAGAAACGCCAATGCGATCGGGCCACGGCCCGCCCCGGTAGGCGCGGCTTTGTTTGCGGTTTCAAAAGCAGACAAAGCGGTGCGTGTGGCACCAGCCTCAATCTTAGTTTAAATAGAACAAAACCATTCCCATATAATCCTTTCAAAGGACATCTACCACCAGGATAAAGGATTGTAAACCAAGCACACTGACATGCCGGTGAGTGCCCACTCTGGTAGGATCTAATCTTATTTTATCTTCTTTTGCCCTGGTTTTTACAAAAAAGCCTTTTAAAATTATGCAAATCAGTCTAAGGAGCTCTGGGCTCTATAGGTTTAATGCCTTGAAGCCTTTTTTCTTTAAAAACAAGGGCATAAGAAGCTAAAATAAGTGCAGATGCTACCAGTGGTGTGCGGACTCACACCAGGGGCACACACCCATATGTCAGTGTGTTTGGTTTACAATATTGACTACTGATAGGTTTGTTAAAAGGTTAGGTACCCTTCACCTTTTTTGTTTTTTCTATAATTACATCCCCCATAAAGAATACACACCCTGCTGTACTGTCTATAATGACAAAATTAAAAGAACTCCTGCCTCCTATATGGCATATCCATAAAAGTTTTTTTTTTTTTAATATTACGGTAATTTTCTTTCAATATAGGAAATAAATGAATCCTTTTTTTTTTTACTATTTAAAGGGGTTACTTACCCAGGACACAACTATGGTATGAAGTGACAATAGATTGAGTATCTCTGTTTATCCGGCTCAGACAATGGTGTGACTGTAGCAGCGATGTGTGTAAACCACTAAGGTCACCACCATGGTAAGGAGTGAAGATTTGCCTAATTACATAGCTGTAAACATTAGTGTTTACAAAATGTCAATATTTAAGTTTAGTTACCACTGTGTTAACATTTGGGATTAACAGCAATGTAATTAGGAAAATCTCTCTTCAGCTGTTGTATTGCGTTACAAACCGCCGCGTGTGACCGCAGCCATAACGCAACAATGCTGGCACCGGATAAACGGAAGCAACCTCTTCTAGGTGTAGAGTTACACGGTTTTCTATTGTAACTGACTTGGCAGGGCAGGTACGATCATGTCTGCTATGTATTTAATCTTTGGTGACATCTCTATGTCCACAGGTTGCGGACCTGAAGAGAGCCAACAACCTCATCAATGAACAGGACTTTTTTGCATTACGGTCAATAAAGATTCCGGTGAAGAGGTTCAGTTTACTGACTGAGACACATTTCTCCCCAAAAGGAAAGATCTCCAGGACGATATCTATCCAGCCCCCTCCAGGGGACCAAGGACTCTCCCCGGCACTTGAAGCCCGTTCTACCGAGACGGTGGATTCTTTCTTACAAGAAGTAGACCGAGACATTGAACAGATTGTGAGGGTCACAGACCTGAAGAAGGAGAATCTGCATGAAGTGGTCTCCGCGCTGAGTCAGGAACTCCATTTTCAAACCAATGTGAAAGTGATCCGACACAAAGATCCTTATCACGGAGCGGACTGGGGTTTGGGTTGGTGGACGGCGGTTGTGATTATGGTCATTGTTGGAATTATCACACCAGTATTTTATTTTCTTTATTATGAGGTTCTAAACAAGGAGCCAACTTCTAATTCATCACACGTAGGTTGATGTTTGCAATGTAACTTATTGAATCCGGTGCACCGGTCCTGTGTCTCCAGAGGAGAAGTGAAATGCAGAGAAGACAATGGTCATCGCACAACACGCAGACCGGGCACATTGCTGTGTAAACCACTGAGGGAAAAAACACTCATAATCGGGTGTTGTTGTGAGTCTAGGACAAAGACATTCAATGGGTGTAAAACCTTTAGCGCTGGGCATTTTGTCCTGGGGATTCTATGTGGATGAGATTATTTACCCACTGCCCTAATATAAGGTCACACCTATGGGCTTGTAAGGGTTTTATTCACATGGAGGATTTTAGCACTGGTTGTCTAGATAAAATCTATGGCAAAATCCTCCATTTCAATGGGAGGTTGTAGGTTCAGTTTTCTGCATGCCCACAATGCCCTATATTTTGCATGCATAGAGCACACTTGTTATAATCCTCATTTAAAAGCCTAACATGGGTTTGATGGAGAATTTGATGCAAAGAAAAAAAAAATCTAATTCCCCTCCGCTAATGTAGCTCCTTTTTCAACGTGTGCAAATGAACCTGAGGGGCTCCGGGCTCCATTAACACCTATGGAACCTGGAGCACCTCAGGCATACCTCATTTGCATACAACCCTTCATCCTGGTGGTAGATGCCCATTAACTTGGGTTATTTCACTCTGTTAAGGTCGTTTTCTGCTAAACAGTAGGTACTTAAAAAGTACCCAGAAACATCCCAGATGTTTTTTTTATTAAGTGTTAACACTTAGGGTTTTACCGTGAATATCGCCCTAAAGCTGCCTATTAAAGTTCTACTGAAAGTAAATTACTGAAGGATTCTGTGCTGACCTAACTTTGGTTAAAGGGGATGTCCGGTCTCCAAAAAATAAAAAAACTGGTCCACACCTGTTGACTGGTACTGAACCGCTCCCATTCTCTCTATCATATATATATATATATATATATATATATATATATATATATATATGTGTATATATATATATATATGTGTATATATATGTATGTGTATATATATTATACTATACTATAGCACTCCTGGCGTCAGCCAGAATAACACTGCAGTAAAATTGCATTTTGCCATTTACTGTGCATTTTTGGTTCTTCCTTTCCTTAAAGGGGTTGTCCACTTTCAGCAAATAATTGAAATTGTTTTGTGTGATGGAAAGTTGTACAACTTTCTAATATACTTTCTGTATCAATTCCTCATAGGTCTCTCGATTTGTTTGCTGATATTCAACAGTAAGCTTCAATATTATTTTCTTGTGGGATAGAGATCAGTCCGTGGGGTCATGTGAGGTCACACAGGCGCACGGCTCGTTATATATCATACAGCTCTGATTACTGATATATAACGAGCCGTGCACCTGTGTGACATCACATGATAATGGACCAGGTTTATCAACAGGAAGTAAAAAATGATGCTTCCTATATATTAACAGCAAGCAGAGATCTGGAAAGATGTGAGAATTTGGTACACTAATTATATAAGAACATTTTAGAACTTTTCATTACTCAGAAAATATATATTAATTGCTGAAAGTGGACAGTTCTAAAAAAAAAAATTGCTAAATTTAAAAGAAGGGAACTTAGACCTCGGATACACCTGTTTGTGAGCCCTAAGGCACATGTGGCTTTTTGAACCCATTTTTGGCCCGTTTTTAAGCAGTCCGTTTAAAAACACATTTGTTTTTTGATGATGCATCCGGTTTTAATTAAGATAATTGTGAAGAACAGACAAAAACTGATGCTTTTGCAAAAAATGCATGTGTTTTTTTTTAACGGACTGCTTAAAAAAACGGGCCAAAAACTGGTTCAAAATACCACATGTGCCACCACCCTAAGGTGTGGACTCACATTGGCTTTTAACTAAACCCATTTTCACTTATGGACACATACAGATGGGTTTTCTCTTCCTGGCTTTGTTTTGTTTTTTCCCCCCACCGATGCCGTACCAAACTATTCTTCAATGGACTTCTTCACACTTCAGTTTTTTCCACTGATCCGATGTTGTTGTGAACAAAAAAAGGAGAGGACTCACATTTTTCCACTGTTCACTGGAAAAAAACTAAAGTGCGAAAAAGCACATGAAAAAGGATGGTTTGGTAAGGCCTCCAATATTTGTATATATCCATTAGCCATGATGTAAAAAAGTGCCAGTGTGAATACGCCCTAAAGCAGTAATAACCTATAGGTCAGAATCTTGTATAAGGTGCAGATGTTTAGCATTGCAGGACAATTGCTCTGTTTTGTGTGGTTTAGTTTTGTATATGCTGCCAAATTTTAAAATGTGGAAGAAAACCACTTGTATTTTATATTTCTTATACTAAAGTCTATGAGCTGTCGCTTTACTTGTGTGCTTCAGTATTCATTTCCTCAATCTTGTCAATTGTGTTTCAGAAGTTCTAAAAAGAGGCTTCTATAGTTATTCCAGATACTACAGTAGTTACATTGCCCCAAAACTGATGGATTAAATGAACCTGACAACAGCATTTCTAGGTGTCCTATAATTGCAGAAGGAAATGTTGAGTTGTTCCCAATAGTGAGGACTGTTTCACACAGATTTAATGGGCCAATTCCAAATAAGGTGAACACTTAGTGTTCAAGTTCAGCTGCTCCAGGCTCTTCCATCTGAAGAATTTCACATTCGGTACCTATCTTAGGCACCCTGCACAAGATCGTGCTCATGTAAACCAACCCATCTGCTGGTTTGATCCCACGGACAAAACTCGGTGCATCGGATGGGAGTCCTTGCATCATAAAGAAATATGATCCCTGTCTGACAGCCAAACGGGAGCATGGAAATGACCGCATCGCCTCTGTTGTTCGGCCAGGTACGTTTCCATGTGGCCCTTTCTTCAGTGTTCTGAAACTTCTTTTCAGTAGTCTTGAAACACCTGTAAAAAGAATAATCTAATTTATAGAATATGCAAATCGGTGCCAGGTGCTACTGTGGACGTCACACAGGTGGCCCGGCGCTTCTTAGTTTCCTAATTATGCACACCCGCAGCGTGCACTATTGTACCATCCCACTCCTCTCCCCCTGCCAAAGAGCCGAGTGACGTCACCAGCTCTTGGACGGGGGAAGAGGAGTGGGACTACAGGAAAGAAAGCAGCGCAGGGCCAAGTCTGATTAGCATATTCTATAAAGTTGTTTTTTTATTCTTTTTACAGGTGTTTTAAGAATACTGAAAATAAGTTTCAGAACTTAAGGACCACATAAGTGTTGATAGTTCAAATAACGTCTACGCGAGTGGTAGATTTCCTTTAAGCCTGCCATTGTTGCGGTTTCATTTTAATAAGTCTGACAGTAGTGTTTTTCTGTTTAGGGGTTTTGTGACTTTGTGCTCCCATATTTTTGTTTGGCATAAAATTCTCCTCATGAGAGAAGATGCGTTTGGTTTTTGCAACTTTTTGAACCCAGTAACTCCCCATTACATCCTTAAAGGGAACCTGTCATCAGGTTTTTGCTATTAAACCTATTAACAGGTTCCCACAGAAGTCTTCATACTGCGCCCATTCTTTTTTTTGTATAAAAATTCATAGCTCAGATCTAACTAAAATCACTTAAAAAAAAAAAAAAAAAAAGTTGCTGAAATAAAAAGAAGCTGAAGCACTTTTAAGAGCCGTCCTGGCGCTTGCTGGTCCATCTTGGGCGCCTTGGAGCCTTTTTGGCAACATTGGAACCTCTCTCCTTGAATTCATTGATGATGCGATAGATTGTTGACTGTGGTGCAATCTTTCTAGCTACGATACTCTTCCCTGTTAGGCCAATTTATGCAGTGCAATGATGACTGCACATGTTTCTTTAGAGATAACCATGGTTAACAGAAGAGAAACAATGATGCCAAGCACCAGCCTCCTTTTAACCCCTTAAGGACGGAGGGTTTTTCGGCTAATTTCTCGCTCTCCAACTTCAAAAATCCATAACTTTTTCATTTTTACGTGTACAGACCTGTGTGAGGGCTTATTTTGTGCGTAACAAATTTTACTTTCCCGTAATGTTATTTATTTTAACATGCCGTGTAATGACAAAGCTGAAAAAATTCCAAATGTGGAAAATTGAAAAAAAATCGCACATGCGTCACGTTTTGTGGTCATGTTTTTACGACTTTCACTCTTCGCTCCAAAAACATGCTACTTTATTCTTTGGTTCGGTGCTATGCGGTGATACCAAATTTATATGGTTTATTGTGTTTTAATACACTTTTCAAAAATTAAACGAAGGGTACAAAAAGAAAAAAAATTTTGCCATACTTTGACGCTAATAACTTTTTAACTTGGCCGACGGAGATGTGTGAGGGGTCATTTTTTGTGAAATGAGGCAACTGTTTCATTGCTACCATTTGAGGTCTGTGCGACATTTTGATCTTTTTATTTCATTTTTTATGTTATGTAAAAAGGTGTAAAGTCGCATTTCGGACATTTGGGCGCCATTTTCCCGCCGGAGGTCACCGCCGCCGTAACCGTTTTTTATATTTTGATAGATCGGGCATTTTGGACGCGGCGATACCTATATGTCTGTGATTTTTACTGTTGTTATGTTTTATATCCGTCTAGGGACAGGGGGGTGATTTGAACTTTTAATATTTTATTATTTTTTTATTTTTTAAACTTTTTTTTTTTCTTTTTTTTTTTCACTATTTTTAGACATCTAGGGTACATTAACCCTAGATGGTCAGATCGCTCCTACCATATACTGCAATACTACCGTATGCAATATATGCATTTTTGCAGGTAATAATCATTACAATGAGCCACTGGCTCATTGTAACAAACCTGCTAAACCATGTAGCCGTGTCAAAAGAAGACCCGAGGCTACCATGGTAACCGATCGCCGCCCCCAGATGACGTTCGGGGGCGTGGCGATCGAAAAAAAGATGGCGGCGTTTAGAGGGTTAATAGCCGCGATCGGTGCAAGCACCGACCGCGGTTATTAGCGGTGGGGGTTTTGTGCAAAATGCAAAAACCCCCACCTCTGTATGAAGAGGACTCAGCCCGTGAGCCCTCTTCATACATCCCTTATACCTCTGCGCCGTAGAGCTACGGCGCAGAGCGTTAAGGGGTTAAAGTGTCCAGTGGTGTGATTCTTACTTAATCATGACAGATTGATCTCCAGCCCTGTCCTCATCAACACCCACACCTGTGTTACTGGAGCAATCACTGAAACAATGTTAGCTGCTCCTTTTAAGTCAGACCTGCAATGAAGTTAAATGTGTTTTGGGGGAAAAAGTTCATTTTCCAGGCAAATATTGACTTTGTAATTGTTAAGCTGATCATTCTTTATAACATGACTGGAGTATATGCAAATTGCCATTATAAAACCTGATGCAGTAGACTTTGTAACATTCTCAAAACTTATGGCCATGGCTGTACACACAAATATAATGGGGACTGTGATCTGGCCACACAATTTTCGTCTAGATCATGGCCCCCATAGAGGTCTATGGCACCCGGTCACTGTGTGGTGAGCACATAGGGGGACATTTATCATAAGTTTCTGAGGTAAAACTGTTCTAGTTGCCCATGGAAACCAACCAGAGCTCAGATTTAATTTTATAAACAGCCGTGAGAAACAGAAAGCTGAGCTCTGATAGAGCAGAACTGTTCTAGTTGCCCAAAGAGACTTATGATAAATTTCCCCCAAAGTGTCACACAACACTGTGACCAAGCTGTGCCGCAATATATAGAACATATCCTAAATTTGGCCAAATTTGAGGCGCTGCCATTCGGCTTTCTGTGGAGAGTGGAGGGTGAGAAACACTGGCTTCCCCTATCCTCCTGGCCCTGTGCTACGCCCGGGTTCTGGCCTCCATGAGCACACGGTTATGTGAATGTCGCCTAATCGATAGGCAGCCGAATGCTTGAGGACAGTGACATACATAAATGTTAATGAAATGTAATTAGGTAGATCTTCCCTCCTCAGCAACGTTTTAAAGTACAATGTAAACGCCACGTGTGAATGCACCCAAAAACTCGATGAAGGCCCCATTTCGGGCACCCGCAATGATTATCTGATTGAAGGGGAGTCCATGCATCTACATTAGGTATGCAGTACTCCTTTAGCTCAGTCCCACTAAAGTGTAGGATTATAATTCTAGGAAGAAGGGAAATATATATATATATACACTTTGAAAATGAAATGTATGATTCTGATAACATAAATAAGCCATGAACAGCTTATTATGCTTCTTGTTCTGCGGTGCCCTGGCAATTACAATTTCCTGTCCCACTAGTGCCCTCAAGTGATGCATTGCAGTATTGCAGTGCCCCATTAGTTTTAGTTTCTGTTCACACTTTCCATGTATTTAATGTGCGGCACTGACATCCATATGAGTATTTCTGGCCAAGGGTCTGTGATGACTAAACAAAGCAATCATTGCCTACAACAGACAGTTAATTTATGTTCATTTTTTTTATATCCACTTATTTTCTTAAATTACTATATATGTTCATTACAAAAACACATGAATGATTAAAACAAAATATGTTTTTGTGGAAAAAGGGCAAAATTTCCACAGCAAAAACCAGGGAAAACCATGTAAAAACTAATGCGATGTCAATGTATAAACATGCCTTTAGTTTGATGGGAGTAAATAACAGTGTTGGGGACTGGACTCCTTCATATGCAGAAAGGAATCCCTTCTTGCATGTAATCATTATGATAGTTGTACGCTGCTGCTGTCTGAGATAGCGGAAGCCTTCATAAACTGCAGCTCTAGCCCTATTCAAGTGAGCAGGTGCTGGGCTGCATCTGCTTTGGCACTTGTCTCATATTCCAGGTGCAAGACCCTCTCTAATTTAAAGGGAACCTATCAACACGAAGGGCATATTTGAATTTTGACAAGTTCCAAAAAGGGCATTTAATGCAGAATGCTTTTTGTTAGTACATAAATTGCTTTAATCCTTTACAATTAATCATTTAAATTATTTTACCTGGCTCCCTGCGAGAATCCTTGTGCTGAGTCCCGAGTCTCTTTTTCCTCCCTCCTCTTGGCTATGTTGTCTCACCACAGAAAGCTATACTCGTGCTTGAGCAGTGAGATTTCTTCCTCGGCCATGCACACAGAGAAGTGTCTCAATTCTCAGTGCACATGCATAGTGTTGATCGAGCCAGGGAGTGAGGAGCTACGCAAACTCTGTAGAGCATTTATGAAGCTCATCACTGCCACAATATCACTAACAACGGAAACGGGAGTAGGAGGAGAGAGAGGATGTGGGAGGGGGTGGTATTAATTTAAGCGACACTAATGGGAGGAGGGACACAAGATAAAGGGTGCTGTTGACCCATCACATGTGTTTCAATGGAACTCATATGACATCGGGCATAGTCCCGCCCCTGGGCATTTGCATTATGTTTGTAAATGCAATTCAATGCAGAGTAAAGGCACATGGGTAATTTATGTAAAAGAGTGGCCAACCCATTTAAAGAAATATATTCCTCCTCTTATCCCTGATTTTTCTAATGACTTGTGCCTGGATAGTCCAAACTTTTTTATAGAGCTGAATAGGGGTCCAATCACGGCCTGACAGGGGTCTCTCCCCCACGATTGCCCCCCTCCCCTACCCCCGACACTGTCTTTGGGGGTTGCCGATCTCTGTCATGGCAGCCCTGAGCTCTGATCAGAGAGATCCCTCTGTGACAGGATCTTAAAGGCACAGTGTCAGCCTATGCATGTGCATCAGTATTGCAGAGTATTATCATGAACAAGCAGATGATTGCATTTGTTCTCGTCCCATGGTGGAATTAATAATCAAGTGAAAAAAAAAATTCGTATAATAAAAAATCAAAATAAAATGCCATAAACTATAACGCAAAACAGGCAATCATAAAAACAAACCCACATATATAACATCACCATGTCCTACGAACCACTGATTTTAAAAAGAATCCTGCTTTATGAAACCCAAAAGAAAAATATAAAAATTATGATTTTTCCTATTTCATCCCACACAAAATTGCAAATAAAAGTGATTATTAAAAAAACATCGCAATTTTTTGGACTATCAGATGCACTTTTTGCAAGAAAAAATCTGCTAAAAGGTCCTCATCTTTAGACTGAGAGGTCGAGGACCAGCCACTGCCAGCCCTCCTGATGCTGTACGGTGACGACTCGGATGATTGCCCTACATAGAGAGCCTCCGCTACTTAACTCAGCTTCTGCCTACAGACCATGCGGTGAGTTCAGAAATCTTGAACTGATCATCTCTTCTACATCACCACCCATACTGCAGAGAATGGCATGCTGCGTCTGGGACAAGGGTAAGTAAGAAGAGGGGCGAGGGGGAGGGTTGTGTGTGTGAGTCGATATCAGTGGGGTTTCCGTATGTGTTCGTAGCAGGCATGAACTGTGTAGATTGTCATCCTGTGTAGGATTCCCTATGTTTCTTATATGTACGCAAGCTGTATTCAGTTGTAGGTGTGTGCTGTGGATTTGTTTCTCGACGCCCGGTTGGATTGTGTATTGCTTCCACTGTGATTAGCATGCATAGTTTGTCAGTCTGGTCCTATTCTCTGTTTGTGTGTATAGCTGTCTGTGTGTGAAAAAATGATGTAGTGAGCGTGTGTATCTAGAATGTCTGTACAAAGCTTGTTTGGTAAGTATGGTGTAGTCAAGCTGTGGTGTATTAAATGTATGGATTGTACGGGCTTGTTGTGGCCCTGTATTTGTCGTTTTAGTGCGACCCAACCAGGAGTATTTTCATTGGTGTAAAATATATTTTCTATTTTTTCTTTTTTGGAGGCTTAATCATGGGGTGCTCCAATAGTAGAAGTGGTCTCTGATTTGTCTTCGATAACATCAACGGGTTGATCCTTCCAGTTCAATGATACTGTTTGCAAAGTACAACATTCCCACAAACAAAGGCCTCACTCCGAGCCACAAAGTAAAATGTTAAAGCCCAATTGGAAGCGGCGATGCAAAAATGAATAGATAAGCTTTCCACATTAGGGGTTTATTTGTAAATTTAGTAAATCTGGTGTTCACGTAATCCGTTACCTAAAATAAAGATACATAGTATAGTCGATACCGTGAAAAACAAAAATCCGAGTACAAAGTGATTCTTTTTACTCCTCCCTTAAAAGAAAAGTTCATAAATGTTCAACATCGGGGATCCAACCCCAAATGGTAACACTGGAAAAGCTCTCATCCCCAAAAACTCCGTCACATGGCCCCAAGAACGAAAAAACTAAATTTTATAACTACAAAGCGGGCCCAGTGAGAACTAAAAAGCCTTCTGCGCCTCCTGTACCCCACAACAGAAAATGGCCACAGTAGGGGGGGGGAGTGGGGGGGGTCGCTCGTGACCAGTGGATAACAACTTACGCTATAGCAGCAGTGGTCCTATTTCTGTTTGTGTGTATAGCTGATCTGTGTGTAAATGTATGGATGTAGCAGAACTGTCTGTAAAACATGTATGGATGTAGCAGAGCTGTGTATGTAAATGTATGGATGTAGCAGTGCTGTGTGTGCGCTGTGCTTTAGTGCACCCAACAGGGATATTTTAATTGGTGTAAAATATATTTTTCCTTTTTTGGCAGCTTAAATCTGGGGTGCGTCCAATAGTAAGAAGTGTCTTATTGTCTGAAAAATACGGGTATGTACTCCAGAATGATACTGTTGCAAAGTACAACATGTCCCACAAAAAAAAAGCCATCAACCAGCTCCGTAGCCAAAAAAGTAAAAAAATATGTTTACATATATATACACATATATAACATCACCGTGTCCGTAACGACCCACTGATTTTAAAAAGATCCTGCTTTATGAACAAAGAAAAAAAAATACCAAAAATTATGATTTTTCCTATTTCATCCCACAAAAAATGCAATTAAAAGTGATTTAAAAAAAACATACCACATTTTTTGGACTATAAGACGCACTTTTTAGCAAGAAAAAATCTTGCTAAAAAGTGCCTACATCTTATAGACTGAAGGTCAGGAGGATCCAGCACTGCCAGACCCTCCTGATTGCTGTAAGGGAGATCGGATGATGCCCTGACATTAGGAGAGCCTCCGCACTACTTCTGCCTACAGGACCTGCGGTGATGTCAGAATCATGTGACTGATTACATGCTTCTTACATCACCACATACTGCAGAGAATGCGGAAACCCCACTGATATCTATCTACACACACCAACCCTCCCCCCGCCCCTCTTCTCTTACCCTTGTCCCAGCGCAGCATGCCATTCTCTGCAGATGTGGTGATGTACCGAAGAATGAATCAGTCACACGGATTCTGAATCACCGCAGGTCTGTAGGCCGGAAGTGAGTTGGAAGTAGGCGGAGGCTCTCTATGTAGGGCAATCACCCGCTAGCCGTACAGCAATCAGGAGGGTGGCAGTGGCTGGTCTCGACCTTCAGTCTATAAGATGTAGGCCATTTTAGCAAGATTTTTTTTCTTGGCAAAAAGTGCATCTGATAGTCCAAAAAATGTGGATGTTTTTTTTAACTCACTGTTATTTGCATTTTGTGGGATGAAACTAGGAAAACATCATAATTTTTGATATTTTTCTTTTCTTGGTGTTTCATTAAAGCAGGATTCTTTTTAAACATCAGTGGGTCGTACGGACATGGTTGATGTTATATATGTGGGATTTGTTTTTATGATTGCCTGTTTGCGTATAGTTTATGGGCATTTTATTTTGTTTTTTATTTACGAATTTTTTTTTTCACTTATTATTAATTCCACCATGGGACATGAACAAATGCAATCATTTGCTTGTTACTGATTAATACTGCAAATACTGATGCCAATGCATAGGCTGACTGTGCTTTAAGACCTGTCACAGAGGGATCTATTGATCAGAGCTCAGCTGCATGACAAAGATCGGCACCCCAAGACAGTGCGGGGGTAGGGTGAGGGGGGCAATCGTGGGGGAGGAACCTCAGGCCGTCGAATTGGACCCCTATTCAGCTCTATAAAAAGTTGGAACTATCCAGGCCAAGTCATTGAACAATAAGGGCTAGAGGAGGAATATATTTCTTTTGAAATGGGTTTGGCCACTCTTTTACATAAATTACCATGGGCCTAACTCTGCATTGATTGATTACAAACATAATGCAAATGCCCAGGGGCGGGGGACTTATGCCGTGATGTCATATGAGCTTCCATTGAACACATGGATGGGTCAACAGCACCCTTTATCTGGGTCCCTCCTCCCATTAGGTCCGCTTAATTACTACACCCTCACACTGTGTGTGTAGAGTAGTATCAGTGTGTTCCTTATGTGTGTATAGCAGAGCTGTGTATGTATTCATGTGTATAGTACTTCCCCAGTGTGTTCTTATATGTGTATAGCAGAGCTGTGTATGTATTCATGTGTAGAGTAGTTCCCTGTGTGTGTATTTATGTTTATTGTAGCGCCCGGTCAGTGTGTGTGTATTTGTGTATGTTGTATTGCCCACTGTGTATAGCAGTGCATAGTTTATGCAGCAGTGGTCCTATTTCTGTTTGTGTGTATAGCTGATCTGTGTGTCACCATTAAAATATCATGTTGGTGTCGCACTAACGCACAGCCACACACAGCTCTGATACATCCATACATTTACACCACAGCTTGCTACATCCATACATGTACCACACACAGCTTTGCTACACCATACAGGATACACACACAGCTCTACTACATCATTTCCTTTACACACACATGATAGCTATACACACAAACAGAAATAGGACCACTGCTGATAACTAGGCAGCTATACACAGTGGGCAATACACATACACAAATACAACACACACTGACGGGCGCTACAATAAAAACATAAATACACACACAGGATACTAATCTACACAGAATAATACATAGCCACTGCTACAACACATACGGAAACCCCACTGATATCTATCTACACACACCAACCCTCCCCCCGCCCCTCTTCTCTTACCCTTGTCCCAGCGCAGCATGCCATTCTCTGCAGATGTGGTGATGTACCGAAGAATGAATCAGTCACACGGATTCTGAATCACCGCAGGTCTGTAGGCCGGAAGTGAGTTGGAAGTAGGCGGAGGCTCTCTATGTAGGGCAATCACCCGCTAGCCGTACAGCAATCAGGAGGGTGGCAGTGGCTGGTCTCGACCTTCAGTCTATAAGATGTAGGCCATTTTAGCAAGATTTTTTTTCTTGGCAAAAAGTGCATCTGATAGTCCAAAAAATGTGGATGTTTTTTTTAACTCACTGTTATTTGCATTTTGTGGGATGAAACTAGGAAAACATCATAATTTTTGATATTTTTCTTTTCTTGGTGTTTCATTAAAGCAGGATTCTTTTTAAACATCAGTGGGTCGTACGGACATGGTTGATGTTATATATGTGGGATTTGTTTTTATGATTGCCTGTTTGCGTATAGTTTATGGGCATTTTATTTTGTTTTTTATTTACGAATTTTTTTTTTCACTTATTATTAATTCCACCATGGGACATGAACAAATGCAATCATTTGCTTGTTACTGATTAATACTGCAAATACTGATGCCAATGCATAGGCTGACTGTGCTTTAAGACCTGTCACAGAGGGATCTATTGATCAGAGCTCAGCTGCATGACAAAGATCGGCACCCCAAGACAGTGCGGGGGTAGGGTGAGGGGGGCAATCGTGGGGGAGGAACCTCAGGCCGTCGAATTGGACCCCTATTCAGCTCTATAAAAAGTTGGAACTATCCAGGCCAAGTCATTGAACAATAAGGGCTAGAGGAGGAATATATTTCTTTTGAAATGGGTTTGGCCACTCTTTTACATAAATTACCATGGGCCTAACTCTGCATTGATTGATTACAAACATAATGCAAATGCCCAGGGGCGGGGGACTTATGCCGTGATGTCATATGAGCTTCCATTGAACACATGGATGGGTCAACAGCACCCTTTATCTGGGTCCCTCCTCCCATTAGGTCCGCTTAATTACTACACCCTCACACTAAAATATATTTTTCCTTTTTTGGAAGCTTAAATCTGGGGTGCGTCCAATAGTAAGAAGTGTCTTATTGTCCGAAAAATACGGGTATGTACTCCAGAATGATACTGTTGCAAAGTACAACATGTCCCACAAAAAAAAGCCATCAGCTCCGTAGCCAAAAAAGTAAAAAAATGTTAAGCCACTTGGAAGACGGCGATGCAAAAATGATAGATATATTTCCACATTAGGGTTTTATTTGGTAAATTTAGTAAAGTCTGGTATTCCGGTAATCATATTAACCCATAGAATAAAGATAACATGATTATTAGTCGATACAGTGAAAAAAAAAATCCAGGACAGAATTGATGCTTTTTTACTCCTGCCCTTAAAAAAAAGTTCATAAATTTTCAACAATAGGGGATGCCAACCCCAAAATGGTAACACTGGAAAAAGCATCTCATCCCGCAAAAAAACTGCCGTCACATGGCCCCAATAACGAAAAAACTAAAATTTTATAACCTACAAACAGGGCCAGTGAGGAAACTAAAAATCCTTCTGCGCCTCGCTGTACACCCAAAACAGAAATAATGGCCACATGTGGGGGGTCTCTGCACTCGGGAGAAATTGGATAACAAACTGTAAGATGAGTTGAGTTTTCTCTTTTTATCTTTTGGAAATGTGTACATTTTAGGGCTAAATTAACGTATTACAGACAAAATTTGCCATTCTAAATTTCACCTTCATTTTGATTTATTATGAAGATCCAAGGGGTTATCCATCTTCCCCAAAGCTGTTTCTGATAGTTTGAGGGGTACAGATTTGAAAATGGGTTGATACATTGGGGATTTTTAATGTTATATACCGTATAAGCCGTCCCGAGTATAAGCCGAGCCCCCTAATTTTACCACCAAAAACTGGGAAGACCTATTGACTCGAGTATAAGCCGAGGGTGGGAAATGCATTGGTTACACCCGTAATCATATTAACCCATAGAATAAAGATAACATGATTATTAGTCGATACAGTGAAAAAAAAAATCCAGGACAGAATTGATGCTTTTTTACTCCTGCCCTTAAAAAAAAGTTCATAAATTTTCAACAATAGGAGATACCAACCCCAAAATGGTAACACTGAAAAAAGCATCTCATCCCGCAAAAAAATGCAGTCACATGGCCCCAATAACGAAAAAACTAAAATTTTATAAACAGGGCCAGTGAGGAAACTAAAAATCCTTCTGCGCCTCGCTGTACACCCCAAACAGAAATAATGGCCACATGTGGGGGGTCTCTGCACTCGGGAGAAATTGGATAACAAACTGTAAGATGAGTTGAGTTTTCTCTTTTTATCTTTTGGAAATGTGTAAATTTTAGGGCTAAATTAACGTATTACAGACAAAATTTGCCATTCTAAATTTCACCTTCATTTTGATTTATTATGAAGATCCAAGGGGTTATCCATCTTCCCAAAAGCTGTTTCTGATAGTTTGAGGGGTACAGATTTGAAAATGGGTTGATACATTGGGGATTTTTAATGTTATATACCGTATAAGCCGTCCCGAGTATAAGCCGAGCCCCCTAATTTTACCACCAAAAACTGGGAAGACCTATTGACTCGAGTATAAGCCGAGGGTGGGAAATGCATTGGTTACACCCCCCCACCCCAGTATATAGCCAGCAAGCCCCCAGTAGTATATAGCCAGCCCAGCCTGCCCCCGGTGGTATACAGCCAGTCCTTTAAAAAAAATAAACTTATATACTTATCCTCCGGTGGCCCCGATGCGCAGTGCTGCTCCCCCGATGTCAGCGTGGCTCCTCTTCTTTCTTCCATCTTCAGTACAGCTGTCATAGTATGCGCCAGCCAGGAAGATAACATGGCCGCGGCCCTGACGGCTGTACAGATGATGGAAGAAAGAAGACATCAGGGAGCCGCGCTGAGCACCGGGGTCGCCGTAGGGTGAGTATATAAGTTTATTTTTTTTACAGCTTATACACGAGTATATGCGATATTTAAAATTTCATTAAAACAGTAATTATCCCCCAAAATAGTCAATTCTGAAAATACGTAAAAAAAAACTGATATTTGATTTGTAAGCCGCGTGACATCAAAATAAATTATCCAGACATTTCAAAAATTATGAAAATATATAGTAGACATATGGGAAATGTTATTCAGCAACTTATGTAGGTGGTAAATTTATCTGCCTGAAAATGTGTTCTTTTAGATTTTGAAAATGGCAAATTTTACAACTAAAATGAAGTACAACATGTGAGGAAAAACAAAAAATCTCATAATCGCTTGGATAAGTATTATCATAGAACTCATATTATTCTCTGTGATAATAACAGTTTGTGCACCTGCATGTCCATCACATTACATGGACAGATTTCTATCCACTAGACGTAAACAAAAAAGTGCAACACCCCTGCCGACGTATAGGCAAGGGAGTGTTTGCGAATAAGGCCCTCTACCTGTAGGATCCCTCTAGAGGAGTCTGATCAACTCACTTTTAGGGTGATGCAGTCATTGTAGTCAGCTAATTAGCAGCTGTAGATACTGCCTGTACAGGCAAGGGTTAAGCTTT
>CM033641.1:278843110-278861763 GCA_019512145.1 Engystomops pustulosus
ATTTCTTAAAGTTAGTGTCAATGCATTTCCTTCTGTGAACTGGAGTTTTGATGATTGGGAAGAGTGAGCGCCACCTGACCAGGGGTTTAACAAAACCCCTGGACAGGACGGGGCAGCAAGTGCTCTTTCCACAGCCTCAGCTCTAACTGCAGAGCACAAATTGTCAGTGACCAGAGAGATAGGTGTGTCACACCTTCAGGTACACACAGAACACCCAGACATAGGTGCTGCTCTTCCATAGCCGGAACCACCGTTACCTCCCAGCTGCACATACTACAGGTTGGTGAATCTACTCCTGAAGATCACTCTCCATGACACCACTTTGGTCCAGTAATACGAGGGGAATCTCCAACAATCCGGAAACCGGATCGTAACAGACCCAGGGAGATTCATTCATAGCCTATCCCTCCATCTTCTCTTGCACAACACCACCTGACTGGAGACCTACCAGTGCTGTAGGTCAGCCCTCTGGTCCCCCCCATACCAAGCACCCTGACAGTCAGCGTGCCCTAGCTGGCAAACGCAAACCACTCCGGTATTCGTGGCCCCGTCTGCCTCCAGGCCCCAACAAAAGGTAGGTCCCAGTGGGGTGTTTGCAGAAGCTTCTCGTTGCAGTAACAGCACACCAGGAGATCTCAGAAAATTGTGAGGAATCATAAAGAAAAGTGTTATAACTTTTTCCTTACAAGACCATATTCAATATTAGTGAAAGTGGACAATCCCTTTAAAGGAAACCTACCACTTACTCAGGGGTGAGCTGGCTGCCAGAGCTAGTTTTGTTAGGGGGACCAAGCCCTATCACCGTTTTTTAAGTTATATTAACTATAACTCGGCGCACCGCACTTGGGCACGTTGCACCATGCGCGGGTGCGCCCGGATCGAAGTGCTGAGAAAGCCGGTGACGTCACGATCTCTCCGGCACAACGCGCGCTGCCTGCGGACAACTTAGCAAAGGGAAACAGGCCTTTTAAACTTATAAAACGGTGACTAGGGGCTTGTTCCCCTAAACAAAAATATGCTTGGCACCAGCTCACCCTGAGCTGGTGCCATGTATATGTGTACTAAACCTACCATTTTTAAGTGGTAGGTTTCCTTGAAGTTACAAAAGGTTCTGGTCCTGAAGGGGGTTAAACTGTGGTGTGACCAAAAATGACAAAAAAAAACAGTGAAATTGATGCAACTTTGTCAGTTTTTCCAGGTTGCATGAAGTGATTCTTTGGATTAAGAGGAAATAAGTAGCGGGTTGTGTTTGCAGGGATTTGTTCTCCACACTGACATTAAAGAGTCTTTCTGTTCATCCATCAAAAAAACACCTTAATAAAAACCATTGTGATTCGGTTAACGCTACACAATAAAAATCAAAAGACCAAAGGGAGGGATTAATTACTATTATAGACTGGGAATAAAGCACACGGTTTAGATGAAAGCACAGAAAAATGTCTGACTGACGCATAGCGAAAAGCAAGTTGAACCCCCTCCTCCCTAACAATTAGAGGGCAGATTTATCAAGATGTTCGCCTGAAAGTCAGGAATTTTCTAGTTGCCCATGGCAACCAATAACAGCTCCCCTTTAAATATTAATGAGCACTGGTTTAAAATAAAGAAAGTGGAGCGGTGATGGTTTCCATGGGCAACTAGAAATATTCTGACATATTGATAAATCTGCCCCATAGTGCTAACCTTCCATATCGCTAAGATCCAAGGGGCCAGATAGATTTGTGAACGACACTATGAGCATAGTTTATGTTAAAAATACACTATTATACAGGTAAGGATATCCAGATATAGATTTCAGATATCCCCTAAGGCGGAGCGGCAACCGTGATGTTTTGAACGCGGTTGTTTAGGCACGTTTTTTTAGCAGTCTGTTTTTAAAGCGCATGCGTTTTTGACACTTTTCTTAATTATCTTAATTGATCAAGTGTGAAAAAGTGCAAATAAGGCATGCGTTTTTTAAAGGGACAATGCTAGAAGGGCCCTAAAAAACCCAGTTCAAAATGGCACAAGTGGCGTTTGAATCACGTTTTTGGCCCGTTTGTTAAGCCGCCGCACCCGTTTTTGGACATGTGTGACCTTACTTAATTCGAACGAGTCAAAAAACGCATGCATTTTTTGACGGACTGCTTAAAAACGTGTTAAAAACGCCAACGTGTGGCATAACCCTGAGGAGTTCTGACACTATTGCGACATTCATCTAGAACGCCATGTCTATGGCTGAGCTTCATGCTTAGAGAGTAATGTTTATTAGATTATGTCATATACAATGGAGATGAAAATGAGAGAACACACGTTCCAAAAGGGTCATTGTATAGTCCTATTGTGAATATATCCTAACATGTGTAAGAATAGTATTTTTAAGCTTATTAGTTGATATAATATAAAGCACAGAAGAAAAAAGTTATATTGTGATCAGTGTTCTGTTACGATTATCTCATTCCAACACTTTGAGGGTGCGTCTACACGTTCAGTAGGTTCCAGATGCAGTTTTTGAAGCCAAAAGAGGGTGCGGAACTGATGAGTTGAGACATTAAAGGGCAGCTCCTCCTCTGCCTTTTACTCCATTCCAGGTTTGGCCATCAAAAACTGCATCTGAAAACTGAGACAGCCCAAACACATGGTAACATTCAAAAACGCAGCTTGAAAAACAGTTCAAAAGCAACGTGTTGCATCATCTAGGCAGGCGGCAACGTGGCCGTTTTGAACCCTGTTTTTTGTGCCTTTTTTAAGCAGCTGGTTTTTTGAAAAAGCATGAGTTTTTGACCGTTTTTTAATAAAGATAATTGTAAAATGTCAAAAATGGATGCGTTTCTAAAAACGAATGCGTGTAATGACTGCTTAAAAACGGGTTCAAACCCAGTGTGCCACCAGTCTAAGTGACAAACTGTCGTGCCCGGAATGATCACTATGCTAGGGAGGATTGAAATCAGGGCTGATGAAACGGCTTAGGCTGGTGGACAGTGGCGTTTGAACTGTTTTTGGGCCGTTTTTTCTGTTTAAAAAAACATCAGTATTTTGACAGTTTCTTCCAATTATCTAAGTGAGGAAATTGGAAAAACAGACCAAAAACAATCAAAAAACACATTGCGGGTTTTAACAGACTGCTCAAAATCGTCCCAAAAATGGGTACAAAAGCCATATATGCGAGGCCTAACTACGGATTTTATTATGCGACCCCCCTGCAAGCTCCTCTGCTCCCGGCGGAGAGTGGAGAGCAGGGCGAGTCTCTTCCAGATTTCCCCGCCCAAGCTTCACTACAATCCACACCATATCCAAGAAAAACAACAAAGAGGTTAGCAAGATCAGGAGATTCCAGCAAAAGTAGTCTACAACAGCTTTCCTATGGCTGGGACTTTATAACCAAGGGAAGCTAAAGGCAAATAAATTATTTCCTTCAAGCCAAACAAATTCCGTGCAAGTATTAACAAATTTAACAAAAAAGCTAGCACATGTGCCAACTTCACAATGATATTTCAAATCAAAATGGTATATCAACCTGGATGATGGAAACTAGACGTCTTTAAAGAGAAGACGTAGATGAATGATCTTCTGCAAGTCTGCACACGTGGTACAGGACTAGAAGTAAGATTCATCCATGTTGTCATCACTACCACCAAAATCATCTCATCTTCAAAGTAGGAAGCAATAGTTAATTTCCTATGAGGAAAAAATGTCAGGAATAAAATAATGCACAGAACTACAACAGCCTCACTAATTAGCAGCTGTAGATACTGCCTGTACAGGCAAGGGTTAAGCTTTCTAAAGTTATTGTCCAATTGCATTCCTTCATGTGAACTGGAGTGTGATTGAAGAGTGAGCGCCACCTGACCAGGGTTTAACAAAACCCCTGGACAGGAAGGGGCAAGTGCTCTTTCCACAGGCCTCAGCTCTCACTGCAGAGCACAAATTGTCAGTGACCAGAGAGATAGTGTGTCACACCTTCAGTGTTACACACAGAACACCCAGGACAAGGCTGCAGCTTCCATAGCCGGACACCGTTACCTCCCAGCCTGCACCTACTACCAGGTTGGTGAATCTACTCCTAAGGATCACTCTCCATGACCACTCCAGTAATCCGGGAATCTCCAACAATCCGGCATCTGTAACAAGACCGACCAGGGAGATTCATTCATCAGCCCTCTCCCTCCATCTTTCCTTGCACACAACCCACCACCTGCTGGAGACCTACATGCTGTAGGTCAGTCCCCTCTGGTCCCCATACCAAGCACCATGACAGTCAGCGTGCCCTAGGCTGGCAAACGGCCAACCACTCCGGTATTCGTGGCACCCGTCTGCCCCAGGCCCCAACAAAGGCTAGGTCCCAGTGGGGGATGTTTGCAGAAGCTTCTCGTTCGCAGAACAGCACACCAGGAGATCTCAGAAAATTGTGAGGAATCATAAAGAAAAGTGTTATAACTTTTTCCTTACAAGACCATATTCAATATTAGTGAAAGTGGACAATCCCTTTAAAGGAAACCTACCACTTACTCAGGGGTGAGCTGGCTGCCAGAGCTAGTTTTGTTAGGGGGACCAAGCCCTATCACCGTTTTTTAAGTTATATTAACTATAACTCGGCGCACCGCACTTGGGCACGTTGCACCATGCGCGGGTGCGCCCGGATCGAAGTGCTGAGAAAGCCGGTGACGTCACGATCTCTCCGGCACAACGCGCGCTGCCTGCGGACAACTTAGCAAAGGGAAACAGGCCTTTTAAACTTATAAAACGGTGATAGGGGCTTTGTTCCCCTAACAAAAATATGCTCTGGCACCAGCTCACCCTGAGCTGGTGCCATGTATATGTGTATAAACCTACCACTTTTAAGTGGTAGGTTTCCTTTAAGTTACAAAAGGTCTGTGTCCTGAAGGGGTTTAAAACTGTGGGTGAACAAACTGACAAAAAAAAAACCAGTGAAATCTGATGCAACTTTGTCAGTTTTCCATGTTGCATGAAGTGATTCTTTGGATAAGAAGGATAATTAATGTAGCGGGTGTTGCAGGGATTTGTTCTCACACTGACATTAAAGAGTCTTTTCTGTTCATCTGCATCACAAACACCATAATTAAAACCAATGTGATTCGGTACTGCTACACAATGAAAAATCAAAAAGACCAAAGGGAGGGATAATATACTATGTATAGACTGGGAATAAAAGCCCACGGTTAGATGAAAGGCACAGAAAATGTCTGACTGACGAATAGAGAAAATGCAGTTGAACCCCCTCCTCCCTAACAATATAGGGGCAGATTTATCAAGCTGTCTGAAAGTCAGAATTTTTCTAGTTGCCCATGGCAACCAATCACAGCTCCCCTTTAAAATATTCATGAGCACTGGTAAAATGAAAGTTGAGCTGTGATTGGTTTCCATGGGCAACTAGAAATATTCTGACATCTTGATAAATCTGCCCCATAGTGCTAACCTTCATATCGCTAAGCATCCAAGGGCAGATAGATTTGTGAATCACAATATGAGCATAGTTTTATGTAAAATACACTATTTATACAGGTAAGGATATCCAGATATAGTATTTCAGATATCCCCTAAGGGGAGCGGCACACGTGATGTTTTGAACGCGTTTTTAGGCCGTTTTTTTTAAGCAGTCTGTTAAAGCGCATGCGTTTTTGACACTTTTTCTTAATTATCTTAATTGATAAGTGTGAAAAAGTGTCAAAAAGGCATGCGTTTTTTTAAAGGACTGCTTAGAAGTGGCCTAAAAACCAGTTCAAAATGGCACACGTGGCGTTTTGAATACGTTTTTGGCCCGTTTTAAGCAGCCGCACCCGTTTTTGACAGGTTTGACCAATTATCTTAATTCGAACTGGTCAAAAACGCATGCATTTTTTGACGGACTGCTTAAAAACGTGTTCAAAACGCCACGTGTGGCAGTGGATTGTTGATGTTTTGAAATGCGCTTAGGCCTTTTTTTTTACAGGACCGTTAAATAGCGCATAGCGCGCTTTTTTTTACAAGGGGCTGTCTTAGAGTGGCCTAAAAAAAACCCAGTTACAAAATGGTCACACTGGCTTTTTAGGGAATAGCGTTTTTCGAGCATGTCCCAAGCACCCTGTTTTTGCAGTTGGACCAAGTATCTTAGATTCGACACTGTTTCAAAACACCAGCATGCGGTTTTTGAGCGGACTGCTTAAAAACGTGTTCAAAACGCCACGTGTGGCATCACCCTAAGAGTTCTGACCTCTTGGACATTCATCTAGATACCGCTCATGTCTATGGCTGAGCTTCTATGCTTCATAGATTATATGTTGTATTAGATTCTGTCATATACACTGGAGATGAAAATGAGAGAACACACAGTTTCCAAAAGGTCATTGTATAGTCCTATGTGAATATATCCTAACATGTGTAAGATAGTATTTTAAGCTTATTAGTTGTATATAATATAAAGCACAGAATAAAAATGTATAATTTTGATCAGTGTTCTTTTACGATTATCTCATTTACAACACTTTGAGGGTGCGTCCACACGTTCAGTTGTTCAGATGCAGTTTTTGAAGCCAAAAGCAGGTGCGGAACATGATGAGTTGAGACTATTAAAAGGTGCTGCTCCTCCTCCTGCTTTTACTCCATTCCAGGTTTGGCCATCAAAAACTGCATCTGAAAAACTGAGACCAGCCAAACACATGGTAAACATTCAAAAACGCATGCTTTAAAACAGTCCAAAAATGATGTGTTGCATCATCCTAAGGCCGGCAGCATACCTGGCGTTTTGAACCCGGTTTTTGTGCCTTTTTTAAGCAGCTGTTTTTTGAAAACGCATGAGTTTTTGACCCGTTTTAATTAAGATAATTGGTAAAACTGGTCAAAAATTGATGCGTTTTCCAAAAACGCATGCGTTTAATGGACTGCTTAAAAACGGGTTCAAAACGCCATGTGTGCCACCAGCCTAAGTGACAAGTGCCGTGCCACGGACTGATCACTATGCTAGGGATTGAAATCAGGCTGATTGAAACTTGGCTTAGGGTGATGTCAGAAGTGGCGCTTTGTCTGCACTTGCAAACGCAGACAAAGCCGCGCCCACCGGGGCATGCCGCGGCCCAATCGCATCGGCGTTTCTGACATCACTCCTTAGCTGGTGACACGTCGGCGTTTTAAACCTGTTTTGGGGCCGTTTTTTTCTGTTAAAAAAACACCAGTTTTTGAGCAGATTTTTCCAATTATCTAAATGAGGATATTGGAAACTAGAAAAAAATCTAATCAAAAAACACATGTCGTTTTTTTTAACGAGACTGCTCCAAAACATCGCCAAAAATGGGTACAAAAGCGCCATATATGCTCGCCAAGCACTAACCGCAGCTTTACTTTATGCGGCATCCACCTGTGGTGTCAAGCCTCCTCCTGCTCCTCTGCTGGAGATGGATAGCAGTTCTAGTTGCTCTCTGCTCTATTTCCGCCCTTCCTATGCTGCCCCTACACTTCAGCTAGCCATATCCAATATAAACAACAAAGAGGTTTTTAGCAAGATCCGAGATTTCTTTCAGCAAAATGTATACAACTTAAGAAAAAAAAAAAAAAGCTTATCGGCTCTGAAGCTGGGACTTTATAACTCAAAGGGAAGGTAAAGTGCAATAAATTATTCATTCAACCCAACCAATTCAGTGCAAGTATTAGACAAATTTTAACAAAAATAGCTGCACATTGGGTCCAACTTTCACAATGATATTTCAAACAGAAAAAAATAGGTCCTATCCATGGATGACACTAAAGGTCTTTTAGAAGAGACAGTAAATTGAAGGATAGTCTGCAGTCTGCACACTCTGGTACAGGACAGTAAGTAGCCTCATACATGTTGTCATAACTACCACCAAAATCAGCTCCTTCGTCTTCAAAGTAAGAAGGCATGTAGTCACTTCTCGTCTATGAGGAAAAATACGTCAGAATGAGAATAATTAGGTCAATGTAAAAAATACAACAGCCTTCTACATGGATACGTGTCCTGTTTTTAGCATGGCGCTTCTCAATAAAACAAAATGTAGAGCTCATTAGTCAGGAGGGGATTATCCGCATAGGTCCCTGCGGGGGCCAGCGCCGCCTCTGTCCTGCAATTTCTCCGGCGCGCGCGCCCATTTCCGAGACCCATTATTCCACCGCGTTAAGTCATCGCGCGGCTTATCATTGGGGTTCTTGCGGCCCCTCCGTGCCGTCATAATTTCCGTCCCCTCCCTTCCATTTGCTCCCACCCCTCCTCCCATTTCTCTAATCCACCGTCCCTGCCTTTCTCCTCCCGCTTCCTCCTCCGGTCCCGCTTTCTCTCCCCCATGCCTTCTTCGTCCCGATGTTCATATCCCTCCGCCCCCAGCGCCTCAGCATCCCGTCGATTTGGTCATGTCTCCCGTCTTTCCCCTCGGGCCCGCTTTCCTCCGAGGAACCTTGCCCTGCACGCCCTTCATTTCATCCTCGACGCCCCTCACTGCCCGATGGGTTCCTCACTTCTTTCTCATGTTCTCGCTCCCTCCCCTCTTCCTGCGGCCTCTCAGCGGCACTCCTCAGTCCCCTCCCCGAGGTCCGTTCGCGCTCCCGCCTCCGCCGCGTCTCTTCCATTTTTTTGGTTCTCCCGACGGCCCTGCCGTTCCCTCTAGGGTTCCTCCCTTACCTTCCTTTCTCGCATGCGCCCCGCCATGTTCCCGCTTCCCCAACTGGCCTCACGTCAGTCATTGCTTCCCCGCCGCCCATTTGGGCCTTTCACTTCCTGCATGTCTCCCCGCTTGGGCCGCATGGCTCTTCACGTCCTTGCATGTCTCCCCCACCTCTCCCCCGGCCGGCCTCATTTGCGCGCACCCCCTGCATGGCTCCGTGCTCCTCCCAAACGCCGCACGTCCTGCATGGGCTTCCCCTCCGCCCAACGCCGCTAACTTCCTGTCATGGCTTCCCCTTCCCCGCCTTCCCAAATCGGCCTGCAGCGTCCTGCATGGCTCCCGCTGCCTCACCCAACGCCGTCACTCCTGCATGAGCTCGGCCCTCCACCTCGGCACCAACTGGGGAAGAGAAGGCCGAAGATGAGAAGCACGTTCCTGCATGGCTGCCCCCCGGCCGCATTGGTTCCTTGCACTTTTGAACCAGTAGTGCCGTCCTTCATTTTCTCATGGCCTCTGTTGTGCTGCGATACCTGAGTGGTGACAACATGTATACTATAATGCTGTGATGACTAAACCTTTTTTTAGCACGACGAATTGCCCAAACCACAACCAAACACCACATTGTTTTTTTCAAAGGCCAATTGCGTACAATTAAGCGTAACTTATTAGCGCGCGGCTGTGTCACAGGTTTAACTTGTTGACTGCACCTGATGGGCACCAATAGAGTCGAACGAATAAAGAAAGTTTGGATATCATTGTAATCTTTCTTTTAGGGTCCTGGGTTCTGTCCTTGGACTTCAAAAAACTTTCATTTCGCTGTGTGGGCGAACCCTTCCGCTTAGTGATGGGCTTGGGTCGCTCATATGTGGGCTCATTAGTGCTCACCTCTGGCATCCCTGCTATAGGTTCGCTGCGCAACCAACTGTCTATAATAATGTATGCAGACAAGCACTGGCATGGCAGGCCTATTCTGTATACAGGCCCTTGATCTCTAGCTGCATCACAGAGATTGGGAGGCTGTTCAGAAATGCATCACTGTATTGTTGCCCGGAGCACATGAAGCGTATGGCCCGTATAGCTTTATATCCTTCTAGAAGTTTTGGGACCTCAAATTTAAGAAAATATTAACTCCTGTTACAGGCTGAATATACCTGGGGGCAGGTGCAATTGGCTGTGGGCATTATTAATGTTGATTCGTCACCCTCGCATGCGAGCATTCGAGAGTTTATGTAGTAGGAGGGCCTACTGTCCAAATCATTGCCGCACTTGACAACAAACAGGTCTATTGTTACTACTTCTTATGTTCTGGCGCGTCTCATAGAACCAGGTGGGTGCTCTGTCTCATGTGCCATGTCTTGTGCGCCTTTCCGTTGTAATCTTTCCTTTGCATTGCTTTCCGCTGTCTAGTGAAGCGTCTTGGTCAGGTACACAACAATGTGAAAACACCAAACAAATTGTAAACAGGACCTGCCAGACATTAAGGGAACCTGTCCCCAGAGACGCTCATTTTTAGCAGCTCACGCGCGGCCCCCATTTCCCACAGAGCATGTACCCATACACTGCAAATTGTTTTTAGTATAAAAAAAATTGTTTTTATTGCAGAAACAAGATATGTTATATTGGTACCTTTTGTCATTAGGCTTTGCTGTGTGACTAGTCCGTCATTTTTTGCCTTAATTTGGAGGGGCTTGAAAGGAGCAGTTTTACCGCTCCCCCCCTTGGGAAACTAGGTGTCTCGTTTCAAATAGATGAATAACTTTCCACACTCGGATATGGCTGTATAGGAGCAGAGGGGCTTCATCGACTAAGGGGGGCCAAGTGATGTGGTGTTTTCATATATTGGAACAAGGTCACATGGATATCGCTGTTGCCGACACAAGGTGGGGAGGGGGAGCTCCTTCCAGTCCCCTCTCGAAGACCATTTGGGTTCAACTGCCTAGTGCCCACAGCAGATTCTAACTTACATTACAATATAACTATCTCTTTTTCTTTATAAATCAATTTTTAATAGCAAAAAGACTTTGGCAGTTGTATGTAGCTATTCTCTGTGGGGACTGGGGGAGTGGCTAAAAATGGGTCTCCTGGTGACAGTTCCCTTTAATTGTGAGGTGTTCGCATCATACATTGGTTGTATAAACCAACCCTGAAAGATACGGGAAATTACTTCCTCATTTCTTGCTCTTCAAATTCTATGAGTTCAGCCCTCCTCCTCCTCTTCTTCATTCTCTAATCCTTTCTTTTTCTTGGTTTTCTTCATCAGATTTTTCACATCCTCCCTTTTTTCTCCAATTCCTTACAAGACATACCAGGTGATTACAGAATTTTTTTTTTTTAAAAAAAGGTATTAATAGCAGTCATTTTAGCAACTCCAGGGTACGTGCCCAAAGAGTCACCAGTTTAGAAACAGACGGAAATTTTCCGCAGAAGAATTTCTGATATCTGACATTCATCAGAGATATGCACACCCCACAACGCCTGTAAATTAGGGGTGCAGTTCCATGAAGGGCGGTTGGAGGGTGCCAGTTGTTTCATTTGAGGAGTATAATCCTTATTCTCGCTCTAAACTGGGAAATTTCATCCTCCCGTTTGTGGGTTCTTGTAGGATTGTATATATGGCATTATGGCAGTTGGGTTATGGATAGGGTTATGTGGGGATATACACTATGGTTTAGGTTATGATGGCAAACTACTTTTAGAGATCGGAGTTGCAGCCAAACCTGCAACTAAACCCTCTATCTATCGCTATGCTCAAAGTGCCAACTGGGGTTAGGTAGGGACGAGGTTAGATAGTCTTTGGTCATTTTATGATGATGGGTTGGTTTTACCGCAGGCAGTTTCCTCTGTGGGTGAAGTGGCTTGCGGTTGAATAAAAGTGATGTGAATGTAGGTGCATGCCTTTGTCCTCAACCACATACATTCATATTGCTATTATTTCTACCGGGCCCGCAACGTCATAACTGTAATAAACCTTCCATTTATGGCTTCTTCCTTGACTCTTATTTAAAAGAAAGTTAAATGGAAAAGACAATGTGCCATAGACGCTGGCATCAAAAGCAGCATGGGCACCACGGCGGGAGAGGAGGAGGGGCATCACCGCTCCCCCTCCCATAGGGAAAGAAGTGCTTTCATATCTGGACTTACGGGAGAAGATAGAGCCTCTATCTTCGCTCATCTCGGTGCGGTAGCGCGCACTGGCGAATCCGGCTCATCAAATGGATGATGCTTTACCTTGTATAAGGTGGGAACATATGCACGCCGTACAGCACTATCTGCAAGTCCTGACACTGGTTTTATATATCATGCTTGTATTCGTATTTTCTGTTCAATTCTATGTAAGCCACTATAATGGCAAAAAAAACAAAAATCAAATCTGGCATCCCATAGGCCCTCCATATTGTTTCCTTTTTTTATAACTGCAAATTTATAGTTGCAGATCACATTAGGTCCTCTACCCCTTGACTGCACATGATGATGCTGCCGTCACTCAAGCAGGATGACAAAACTGCCCTCTAGTTTCTTCAGAAGGGAACATCGCACATTGGCGCCAGGTTTATAGGTGCTTTGGCCTTGTTTTCCGCTTTTCTCACTGCTAATAGAAAAAGTGAATATTAGACCTTTTTTTTTTTTTTTTTGTATTTAATGCTTATCGTCTCCATCGCATACGGAGATCACATCCATGATGTTTCCAGTCAGTAGTTTCATAATGTCTGAGGAAGTCATAACTAATGACATCTGGTTTCACGTTATTGCCATCATAATAGGTTCTAAAGTTGGCAATACGGGATATTAGAAATGCAAGGCCCTCCTTGGATTTTCAAATTAGCATAGCAGGGCAATGTCCATCGCGGTGTGAAAACTGATGCCAGATAGGCATAGGCTTAGATGCCTTTCCTGGGGCATCAGCGTAACCTGTACACTACTGGTGGAAACATGATCAGACCGTTCAGTTGTTCAGATGCAGTTTTTGAAGCCAAAAGCAGGTGCGGAACATGATGAGTTGAGACAATTAAAAGGTGCAGCTCCTCCTCCTGCTTTTACTCCATTCCAGGTTTGGCCATCAAAAACTGCATCTGAAAAACTGAGACCAGCCAAACACATGGTAAACATTCAAAAACGCATGCTTTAAAACAGTTCAAAAACGCAACGTGTTGCATCATCCTAAGGCCGGCGGCATACGTGGCGTTTTGAACCCGGTTTTTGTGCCTTTTTTAAGCAGCTGTTTTTTGAAAACGCATGAGTTTTTGACACGTTTTAATAAAGATAATTGGTAAAACTGGTCAAAAATGGATGCGTTTTCTAAAAACGCATGCGTTTAATGGACTGCTTAAAAACGGGTTCAAAACCCCATGTGTGCCACCAGTCTAAGTGACAACTGTCGTGCCACGGACTGATCACTATGCTAGGGATTGAAATCAGGCTGATTGAAACTTGGCTTAGGCTGGTGGACACGTGGCGTTTTGAACCTGTTTTTGGGCCGTTTTTTCTGTTAAAAAAAACATCAGTTTTTGACAGTTTTTTCCAATTATCTAAGTGAGGATAATTGGAAAACAGACAAAAACAATCAAAAAACACATGCGGTTTTTAACGGACTGCTCAAAATCGTCCCAATTTTAATTTATGCGCATCCACCTGCAAGCCTCCTCCTGCTCCTGGCTGGAGAGTGGAGAGCAGGGCGAGTGCTCTCTCCTAGTTCCCCGCCCACGCTGCCCCTACACTTCACAACCATATCCAAGAAAACAACAAAGAGGTTTTAGCAAGATCTCAGGAGATTCCAGCAAAAAAGTAGTCTACAACAGCTTTCCTCTGGCTGGGACTTTATAACCAAGGGAAGTAAAGTGCAATAAATTATTCATTCAACCCAACAAATTCAGTGCAAGTATTAGACAAATTTTTAACAAAAAGCTAGCACATGTGCCAACTTTCACAATGATATTTCAAAACAAAAATGGTCATATCACATGGATGACACTAGAAGGTCTTTTAGAAGAGAAGAGTAGATGAATGATATTCTGCAGTCTGCACACTCTGGTACAGGACTAGTAAGTAGCTTCATCCATGTTGTCATCACTACCACCAAAATCATCTCCATCTTCAAAGTAGGAAGCAATGTAGTCATTCTCCTATGAGGAAAAATGTCAGAATAAATAATTCACATGAACTACAACAGCCTCACATCTGTCAGGAGAAGTGTGTGTTTTACATGGCCTGGCTACAATCCTGCATGGCTCCCCGCCGCCCATTGCCGCACGTCCTGCATGGCTCCACGCCTCTGTTCTGCTGCAGACACCGAGTGGTGACACAATGTATACCAAAATGTATACAGACTAAGCGACTGCATGCAGCCTATTCTGTATATGGCCCTTGACTGCTCTACTGCACAACAGAGATTGGGAGCTGTGCAGGAAATGCAGCACTGTATTGCCAGGAGAAGAGAGGCAAGTATACATTATTACCTTACTAGACAGTGTTTGGGACCCAAATTTAAGAAAATATTTAACATCCTGTTCAGGCTGAATATACATGGGGCAGCAATTGGCTGTGCATTATTAATGTTGATTCCACCTCGGCAGGCAGCAGCAAGAGTTAGGTATGTGGAGGCCCACTGGTCTATTGTTACTCCGCTGGCCAGTGCAGTGTGATCGGTTAGGTATTCTATGCCATTGTAAGCGTAGGTCAGGTACACAACAAATTGTGAAAGGACCCAGAAATTAATTGTGAGGTGGTTCCAATCACACATCGTGTTATGAACAACCCTGAAGATCGAGAAATTACTTCCTCATTTTCTTCATCTTCAAATTCTACTTCAGCCTCCTCCTCCTCTTCTTCATTCTCTCCTTTCTTTTCTTGGTTTTCTTCATCAGATTTTTCACCATCCCCTTTTTTCTCCAATTCCTTAACAAGACAATACCAGGTGAGTTACAGAATTTTTTTTTTTTAAAAAAAGGTAATTAAATACACATTTTACACTCCGGGTACCCCAAAGATTCACCAAGTTTAGAAACAGACAGGAAGTTTTCCCAAAGAATTTCTGATACTGACATTCACAGTGATATGCACCACTCCTCAACGCCTGTAAAATTAGGCATTTCCATGAAGGGCGGTTGGGAAAGGGGCCAGTTGTTGCATTTGAGAGGATATCCTTATTCTCCTCTAAACTGGAAACATCCTCCCTGCTTGTGGTTCTTGTAGGATTGTAGATAAGGGTTATGGCATTTGGGTTGATGGATTAGGGTTAGTGGATATACGAGTATGGTTTAGTATAGTGATGGCAAACCTTTTAGAGATCGAGTTCCCAAACTGCAAACTAAAACCCTCTTATCTATCTCAAAGTGCCAACATGGGGTTAGTTAGAAGAGGTTAGTAGTCTTTGAGCATTTTATGATGATGGGTTTGGTTTTACCGCAGCAGTTTCTCTGTGGTGGAAGGGGCTTGCGGTTGAAGAGAAAGTTGATGTAGAATGTAGGATGCATAGCCTTTGTCTCAACCACATACATTCTATATTCTAGGGGAACCAAAGTAGAACGCAATACCTTCCATTTATGGCTTCCGTTGAACTCTATTTAAAAGAAGAGTTAAATGGAAAGACACTGGCCATAGACCTGGCAAGAACATGGCAACACGCGGGAGAGGAGGAGGGGCTCACCCCTCCCCTCTCCATAGGGAGAAGAAGTGCGGCAGATCTGGACTTACGGGAGAAGATAGAGCCTGATCTTTCCCCCTCGGTATGGTACGGCACCTGGACAATCCGTCCATCAAAATGGATGGATGCGTTTCCCTTTATAAGGCGTGGGAACATATGCAACCCGTACAGCACTAATCTGCAATCTGACACTGTTTTAGTATATCAGCTTGTATCGTATTTATATGCGATTCTATGTAACCACTATAATGCAAAAAAAAAAAAAATCAAATTGCATCCCATACAACAATATTGTTTAATTTTTTTATGACTGCAATGTTATGGCAGATCACATTAGCCTCTACCCCTGAACTGCACATGATGGATCATGCCGTCACTCAAGCAGACAAAACTCACCTCTATTTTCTTCAGAACATCCACATTGGCGCCAGGTTTAGGTGCTTTGGCCTTGTTTCCCTTTTCTCCTGCTAATAGAAAAAAGTAGAATAGACTTTTTTTTTTTTTTTAACTTAACGGTCCCATCCATAAGGAGATCACATACATGTGTTATCCAGTCAGTAGTTTCATGCTGGAGGAAGTCATAACTAATGACATCTGGTTTCACTTTATTGACATCATATAGGTTCTAAAGGTGCAAATAGCTGGATAGAGAAATGCAGCCTCCTGGGATTTTCAAATTAGCATACAGCAATGTCCGGGGTGAAAACTGATGCCAGATAGGCATAGGCTTTAGGATCCTTTCTGGCATCAGCGTAACTGTACAATACTGGTGGGAAACAGATCAGACACAGGATGTGTGTATATTGTGTAGGTCTGGCTGTAGGGGTGTACAGCGTGTGCCTGTTTTACTGGTATAGGTAACTATGTTTCAGTGCTAGCTCCATATGAGGTATAATGCTTCCCCTTTACTTGTGGGATCTCCATATAGGCTCTGTTTTCTTATGTACCTGGTCTGATTCCCCCAATTGGTTTATGATTTTGTGATCATTTGGCACTCTCTGTTTTTATACTTTTATTGCTACTTTTGTATTGCCGTCTACTTGTCTGGCACTTATCTGACTTATAATTTCCTTAATTGTATTCAAAATTTTGGTTGTATAGGTCTGGCTGTGATGCAGTCACTTCTATGAAGACAAGTTTACATCACCATAAGGTAACCTATGCTTTGATCAGCAGAACTGATAGGAGGAATGGGCAAGCAGAAAAAACCCTTTTAGATGAAAAACTACAGTTGATGTGGTTTGGTGGACCACTCATTATTACACACAATACACCTTTATTTCTCTTCTTCTTGGTAGCTTTCATTTCTCGTGGAAGTAAGCGCCAATCTGGAATTGAAAATAAATACATGAAAGTCAGGCCGCATAGAAAGAGAACCAGGGATATCAGTCATAGCAGTGTCAGGGGGCCCGGCACACAACCCGCCACACTGAAGAATGGAGTATGTGTGCCATTATATACATATTATAATATATTATGCTGCACATGTTCCACAGTACACATCCGAGCTGGCAGCTCAGATAAGAAATGTCAGGGAAGGGTAAAGCAGGACTAGGAAACTCTCATCTTTAGTTCCTGCAATGTGGTCAGCACTACTGGGCCCCAGTATGAGAAGAATGACTGATAGCAAGTATACACATATGTGTGTATATTTTATATACACCTGTATGTATATATGGTGTGTATATGTACACTTTATGTATGCAAGTTTGTGATGTATGTGTATATGGTGTTTTTTTTACTGCTTACGTGTGTATATGGTGCATTCACACTGTATGTGTAATATGATGTATATATGCTATACATTTGTGTATTTGATGTACATATACTGTATGTGTGGATAAAATGTGTATATGCTGTATCCATAAGTGCATAAATGTATAATGTGTGCCCATAAGTGTATACATTTATGTATGTGTATAAGAGTGTATAAATGTGCGTGTGCGTGTACACACACACATGTATATAAAATGTGTGTATGAGTGTATAAAACAAAGCAGAAGTATGCTATGGCAGTGATTTTCAACCTTTTTTGAGCCGCGGCACACTTTTTATACTTAGAAAATCCTGGGGCACACCACCAACCAAAATAGCACAAAATGACACTAAAACAGTCATAAAAGGCCTCCCTTTACTAATAAAAAACCCCTAGAGGCCCCCCTTTACTAATTAAAAGGCCCTAGAGGCCCCCCTTTACTAATTAAAAGGCCCTAGAGGCCCCCCTTTACTAATTAAAAGGCCCTAGCGGCCTCCCTGGGCGGAGGGCGGATCGCCGACGAGGGGCTTGTAGGTAAGTATGGGGGCAGAAACACGGGGGCAGCGCTACACAGGGGCACCATAGTTCTGGGAACTTTCCCCGCGGCACACTCAACCATGTGTCACTAGTGTGCCGCGGCACACAGGTTGAAAATCACTGTGCTATGGAGTACAGCTTCTTCTGGTTACAATCCTGGAGGAAACTGCATATTTGGCTTTTACTGAATGATCATTGACTGCACTAATCACATTTGCAAATAAATTTAGAGAAATGCATTCTTTGTGAGGATTCGGCCATTGGAAGCAGACAGAATAGGCTGCTCAGCGAGCAGTCACAGCATCACGGGCAGGGGTGAACCAAGCCTATCTGCTGCCCAAGGTGAGCCATAGAAAGACACACCCCTCCCCATATATGTAATATATCAGATACAGAGTAGAAAATAGATACAGCATACCTTGTTGTAGTATAAAATAGATACAGAGTGCCGCCATGTAGTTTAAAATAGATACAGCATGGCGCCATGTAGTATAAAATGCATATAGCATACTGCCATGTAGTATAAATTAGATACAGTGTGCCGCCATGTAGTATAAAATGCATACAGCGTTATATTGAGAGGTTCTGGCCTCCTTATGTATCTGATGACTGGTCCTACAATTCTAAGCCAGGTGTGGTGTAGGGGGTCTAGTAAGTTCACCCCATAAACGCTGGTGTGAATTTGGCCTTAGACTTCTCTAAAGTATCCTCCATCCTCCACAATTTTAGTAAAGAACATTTTTATTTTACTTATTCTTTCTGCATTATAAATACAAACCTTTTGGTAGAGCAACCACCTGGAATTTATACAGCACCAAAAATAATTATATAGATTCATAATTTATTACCTGGTGTCCATTCATCGCTACGCTTCTTCTCTGCTTCCAGCAGATATTTTGTACTGTACTTGTCAATCCCTTAAAAAAATAAATAAAAAATGTCCAGAAACATATCCTCAAAGACAACGTCTGCATCCCATGCCCAGGCAAATTACCCCTCCTGTAATCTATCATTACTATTTCAAGAGAGCTTCTTCTCCTTGCTTTCTAAAGGTGGAAAGATTCAACACATATGTTCATCTGTTTTTTTATATATTGTTTTTATTTCTGGGAATTTTTACTTTTATACTGGAGAT
>CM033641.1:279461866-279678689 GCA_019512145.1 Engystomops pustulosus
CTAATGTCTTCTAATTAAGTAGCAGATGTACGGAAACATCTGCAATGTGTTCTTCACTGAAGAAACATTGCAGATGTTTCCATACATCTGCTAACTTATTAGAAGACACGAGTGAGAAAGGTGTCTTCACAAATAGTATGTGAAAAACACATGGCAGATGTTTAACACGGATCATTCCTTTTTGAAGTTCCACAAAATTCCATTGGATAAAAAAAACCAACAAAACAGGACTGACTTCCTTATTCTCAATAAAATTACACATTTTATTGCGAGCCTTGGTCCCTTGAAAATGCTCGAGTCTCCCATTGACTTCAGGTTTTGTTATTCGAGACGAGACTCGAGCATCGGGAAAAGTTCGACGCAGAGTAAGAGGCACTCGAGCATTTTAGTGCTCGCTCATCTCTAATTGGCGCACAATCAAAGTGACTTTTGTTATCTCTTAGCTGGTTTATGGATATATATTATTTATTGGGTTAGCATTCTGTAAGGGAGCATACAATGATAGATCTGGTAACGTCAGTGCAATTTCTACAAAAATAGTTTGGGTCCCTGTGGATTTACATTCCTTTGCTGCATATTTGTGGGGTATGTATGATCTCCTCACATCTGCTGTTTTTAGGAAGTATATTTTCTTATAAACCATTCTGGATTGTACATATTTTAGAGGAAATTTTGAATTTTCATGCAATTTTGCATTGTGTGTGTTTGCGCAAAGTTGCTGAGGTGGTAGTGTATATGAATTTAAAGTTGTTTACATGGTGATTTCTGGAAAAAATTATTTTGACAGAATAGAAGCTTTTTATTTTGGTGTGTATATTTTTAAACGCATTTGTGGTAAGCAACCAAATGTCACATTTGTTTTTTAGCATTTTTGGTAGTGTAAATTCTTGATGTTGTGCTTGTGGTGTATATATAATCTGCTCACTTTGTGTTATATTTTTAAATCCCTACTTGTGCAGTAACCTACACTTCCAATGTGAGTGTTATGTAAAAACGTGCGTTTATCAGGCATTTCAATGCACTTTTTGTTTAGACTGTGTGTTGTCACAAAGTTACATGAGGGTGGTCAAATGTTAATTGCAAAATGCATTGCCTGGTTGTTTGCTTCAAAATTCTATAGGTTTTTGCGCCTTTACTTTTTGATCTGTTTTATTGCTATATTTTGCAGTTGTGACTAATCTCAAAATTTCTAGCTGAAAAAAGAGATATTTAGTATTATTACGAGTTTTAGTGAATTATGATGATTATTCATGCGAACATATCAATATGCGGCCTTTGGAACTTACACATGTCCAGTAATTACATTTAGAGATTTAAGGTAAATATTTGCTGTTTGTAGCACATTGTTTTTCATCAAAGTCAAATATTTTTGTATTTTAAAATGTTTCAGTTTGAATCAAAAATGGATGAGGCGGATATGTCTATCAATCTTTTATTGCAAATTTGAAAATGGGGCTAGGTCGCTTTCAGAAAATAGTGGTTTGCTGCTGTTACTTTACTTTTTTGCTGTAATAGTTATAGTGCTGTAAACGGTATAGTTCTGCATCGAAATCTCGATCATCTTTCATATTTTTCTTATATCATGTATACTTATGATTAATAATTTCTTTATTTTATGCGCACACAGATTACAAGCGCTGCACAGAACCGCCAAACAGTACTGTCCCCAAGGTGCCCAGTAATTTTCCTCTTAACCCTCCCTATCCAGCTATATCCTTCATTATCTGATTGTGCAAAGCACAATGAGGTGCTGGTGGAAAACTATAGGTCATATGTTGTCTACTTATGATAGTATGATAGTGTTAAAGGAATACTACCATCAAATCCAGAATGATAAACCAGGGGCACTTACTTATAGATCCAGACATGAGACCATGGTAATTCTTTTATATTTGTTACCCACGGCCTCCTTCCTTCTATAATCAAATCAATCAAATTTTAAAATTTTGTATGATCCAGAAGGCCTCCATGCTGTAGCTTCACAGGCTGCTACAATGTGCAGTATGTCTTCTCCTGCCCCTGCTTCCTCAGCACTCCCCCCTCCTCTCCGTTAATCTCACACAGTGAGATGGAAAATGCTCCTGCACAGTGTAACAACATATGAAACTACAGCACAGAGGGGCTCTAGTAAAGTCCCATAACACCTTGGCTCATCATTTAAAAGTTGATTATAGAGAAAGGAGGCCATGGATAACAAATATAGAAGATTACCACAGTCACGTGCCTGGATCTATGAGTAAGGGTCCCTGGTTTATCAGCCCAATTTTCAGGGTTATATTTTCTTTAAATATAGTAAATACATAGCAATGAATCTGTATTATTATGAAACAATCATTGTTAAAGACTTCTCTTTTCCTGGTTATAGATATTGGTACGGAGCCTTTTTCTGGCTCCCCCTTGTCCCTATAAAGAATAGTGTACACATTGTCAAAGTGTATTTATAGTAAAAGTTTTTATCTGAAAAAAAAAGATAATTTCGATTAAAAGTTGTACTTTTCTGAATGCAGAGCGTTGCCCTGGTCATTTGTCTCATGTGTACACTATTCTCTATGGGGACATGGGGGGAGCCAGAAAAGGTTCCTGAGACAGTGCCCTTTAAAGGGTTATCGGTTATAAAAAATTACTATGGCGGGCGGGGTGGGCTTTTAAACATAATAAAACATCTACTTATCGTCCGGTGCTGCTCCTCTGTGCGCCGATTTTTATACAGGGCACACAGAGAGATTCGGCCGGCCGGAAGCTCCCATCTGACACCATCTCCCAGCGCTTACAACGCTGAGATATAGGGACAGATAGGGAAGTCCCTGTCGCGGCTTCTGTGCCCCTGTAAACAAAACAGGGGCACAGATCAAACGGACAGCGGCAAGGGACATTGGCGGCGCCGGAGGAGGTAAGTACATGTTTATTATTAAAAAGCCGCCCCAGCCGGCCCTAAGTAATTTTAAACATGGATAACCCCTTTAAGGCAGATTACAAGCTGCTCTCCCAAAAGGGCAGTCCCCTATTTCCTATACTCACTCTGCGATAAACACATAAAATGTAACCTTACACACATCAAAGAAAATTTTACATTGAGCTTTGATTTAGAAATATGTGTTCTAATGTGATGTAAGACAAAACCAACTTAAAGTATTTTAATGCCAAGAGTCTTCAAGTCAGGTATCAACATTACTACATCAGAATGTAGAAAACCTGAGCTCTTATTAAACTGATCCTCGTATCTGACAACAAGGAGAATTACTACGAGCAAAGTGCGATGGTACACGTCCTATTCACTGTAATGTACAGCCCTACAACAACTGAACACAACTGCTGGACAAATCACTTTTAAGATGCTTTAGGCTGCATTCTCTTGTATGTATCAGTCTCCTGGTCTCAACAAATCACAGGGGGGAAGGGGGGGCGAAGGTCATAGATCGACACCAAAGAACACAAAGCTTTGTAATGCACTGATGATTGCAAAGAACAAGTTTCTGTTTTCTTCAGTAGTTACTAAAGTTTTATTCTTCACTCAGTACAGGATATTTATGAAACTGCATATAGCAAGTAATGAGAGTATAGGGATTTACAACAGATAGGTAACATAGTGTTTGTTCTGAAGTTGAATTTGTATGTAAGTCGAAACTGTATATCTATAATTGTAGCTCCCGATAAGTTTTTTAAAAATTTGAACATTTTTTTGTTTGTATTGGACCACGGATTATTACTAAAGCTTATTAAAGATATTACATAAAGTAATACAGACCTTACAGCGGATCATTGCATCTGGGTCTATAGTAAAGCATTGAGAGAGTTCACCAGAGGTCACAGTGGGCCGAGGGGTCCGTCTTTAACTAGGGGTCGTCTGTAAGTCCAGTGTCCTTAAGTAGGGGAGCCCCTGTTCAGGAAATAAAAAAGACAGTCCTATGGCTAAAATAGAAATGTTCCAGCCATGACGCCAATAATGGCTAGAAATCCGTCATATTAATAGACAAATGATTTTTACAGAATTTAGCAAATTTTGGGACAGAAAGATGTACCTGACCACTGTACACGTGAGGGTTAGAAATGAGGGGGTTATTTGAAAATATTTACAGATATTCAAACTTTTTACAGATTGATTTAAAATAAAAATGCTGGATGGAGGCCAAGGAAAATTGCCTGTCACGGGTGCTCCCACGATCAATGTCGAGGATCGCGAGTACAGCCGTGCTCCGCTGCTTGCGGTCCCCATCCTCCTGCCTCACTTACTCTCCTGGCTCCCACTCCTAGTGCACGCGCGCGCGCTCACTTCCCTGAACTTAAGGGCCAGCTTCCTTCCCATTGGGCGCGTCACTTCCGTGTTTCCTATATAACCTGGCGGCTTCCTTCACTATGGCCGGATCTTCAAGTCTTCCCACGAAGTGAAAGCCCCCTATGTGTATCAAAGGTTTCCTGTGCGTTTCCAGACGCCTCCGTGTCCCTGTGCGTTTCCAGACACATCCTGTGGTCTGTGTCCGGTGGTCCGTATCTGTGGTCCATGTCAGTGGTCGATCCTGTGGTCCGTGTCCGTGATTGTATCCTGTGGTCATATCGGTGGTCGGTATCCGTGGTCCGGTCCGGTGGTCCTATCCTGTGGTCCATGTGCGGTGGTCCATATCCGTGGTCTTACTTGTCCTGGGTCCGTGTCCGTGGGTCCTAGCTTGGTCGTGTCCTGTGGTCTGTATCCTGTGGTCCGTTCCGTATGACTGTGCTCCTGCCTGAGCTATCCATGGTTCAGCCAGTGGTGACCTCCTGCCTTTCGTGCTTCTGCCGTGCCTTCCAGAGTTCAGCCCGAGAGGTGTCTTCACTCCATACCAGCATTACCAGTGCTCCTCTGCCTCCCTACTGTCATCCAAGTAGTGACTGTTTCCTGCTTCTGTTGCTTGGTGCCACCGGGGTCTCATACCAACCCCCGCAGTGGTCAGAGGTTCAATGGTCCACTGACTCCTCCCTCGGGACTCTTTTCATAGAGACTTTTAGTTCTGTTGTCTGTTGGACCGGTTACATTACCTACCATCTAGCCATGTTGTGGTAACCAGCCCTTTTCAATCAATCTCCAAAATCCCAGTTAATTGAATGGCTTCTTTATGGGTAAATCTACCCTAAATATACCATACGTTATCAGGGAGAAGCACTTCTTTCACACTTACTTGGTTTATCTCATCATCCCGACTTTCAACCTTGAATTGAAATTTCAATCTGTACTAGGTAGCTGTTAACGTACAACACTGCTGCCTCAACATGGCCCTTTTCAGGAAGCAAGGGTGAATTACTTAATTGTGTACTGGTTGTGTTAATTTGGGACTATTAGTACAAATAAAGTAGTAAAAGCTTTATTGCTATAAAGTGAGTCAGAGATAATGATATAAGAAAATATATATATAAACATATTTTTTCTTTAGACTTTGGCTTGACCACTAGTGGTCCAGGCATTTGCCGGTAAAGACTTATTTAGAAATTATTAAACAGAGGGGATAATGCTTTATTTAGCTTTAAGTATTGTAAAAAAGTAGAATTGTTTATATTAAAATAGCCCCCAAGACCAAGTATTAGAGGTAATAAGTATTGGGCCCTAATGTTGACCTGGTGTTTGCCAGCTCCATACTACCAGTAACAACTTGTTTTATTCGGCCGGACGGAACAAACTGAATTGTTTTCAGAACTGTAATTTTTTTTTTCAAAAAAGTAACAGCTTGTCTTCTCCATCAATTTACACCTCCGGTTCTGTTCCTTTATTAGTTTAAAAAAATGAAGGCCATCAAACTATATCAACATATTCCCTTTAGAACTAGCCATTCGTGTATAACAATGTGCTGTACTTCTGAGATTATTGGTTAATTGTTACCTTTTCATGTTGGATGCCATAAGGAATACATGAAGAACAAACAATTGTCTATGGTTTATAGAGAAAAACATCTCTCCAAAACTTATGTCTACCTGAAAAGTGTCTTATATCTATTAGTACAAAACTGTGGTATTCTATAAAAGACGACTGCACTTTTTTTGTTTGAAGTCCCAATACAATTTATAGAGAAGAACTGGAATGCTCCATATTGTTCTGCTTAGACGTTACAGAAAATGTAAACTAATGGGGCACATTTATCAAAAACAGTGCAGTCTGTACTATGCGTAGTTTGCCTATGTATAGTGCAAAGGGCGTCAGATTCATGAAGCTGGCGCCCGTTCTTCATGAATCGGGCCCCCTGCACTGCTTTGACAGAGTGCACCCATTTTTTTGCTGCACCTTTTCATATGGGCTGTGCAACACACTTCTGTCTGACACTGCATGATAAATGTAATGCTCGCTCCGAAACGCTAGTGCGTTGGGAATAGTGAGACACTTCTTAAACTTAAATAGTGTGCAAGTAGTTTTCACTAAAAGGAACATGCAAAGTCAGAAAAAAAACTGGTGCAGGGGTTTTAATAAATCTGGGCCGATGTCTTCATTTTTAACTGCAGGTAAACACAGGAAAACCAAATATTAATGTGTGTAGATATGATGGCAAAGGAGGTCATCAAATTCAGTTTGCACATCAAATGATATGTGCCATCAGTCTATCTACTCTCATAAAGATGCCAATGTTTGCATAAATCAACTTTCATTTTTACTTTTATCTCTGCTTCAGTTCTCTACCAGATACCGATGAAGCAGGTAGGGTCCCCGAAAGAATGAGATGCCTCTGCCGGAGCCTTGGCCACAACGACACCAAGAACATGGCTTCTTATGTAGTGTCTGTCAGTGATCAACGGTTGTCCTGAGTGTTGCATTCTATCCATCACTAATATTACCTATGCTTTGGATAAGTCATTAATGATTTAGTCCAAAAAATCCTTTTACATTTTATTTTCCAAAGGAGAGGCGATTTTAAAAAAGAAAGTAATAATTTAACATCATATTTTAAAGTACTTAGCATTTTCATGGTAGAAAAAATCCAAAGAAAAGTGAAGAAATCATTTTCAAATATATATAGAAGATAAACAAAGAGATATTGCAATATTTAAAGGAAAATTCACATAAATATTAATTGCTAGACATAGGACATTTGTAGTTTGAATATGTTACTTGATTTAGAGAAACAATTTTTTTCTTTAATAAAAAGGGGAAGTTATATAATAAAATGTATGGATTTATGGGTACACATACATAATACATTTTGAACAGATCATTCAATTGATATCTATAAAACAATGGAAAATCCCCCAAGTGGTCTATTATCGCTATTGGAACTGCCCATGTCTGCCCAGTGCCTGAGGAAGATGCAATCAGGCGACGGAACGCGTTGGTGCATCCGGCCACAGGTCGTGACCTAGCATTTCCTCCTCCTATCATGGACTTGACACTTAGCAACTTTGGCTACTTGGTCTCTGTTCTGTTCTAACTACATGGGGTTTCCCCTGTTTTTACCTTTCATGCAAATGATCATACTCTTTCTGGGAACCAGTACTACCCAGCTTGGCTCCACGAGTTGTTTGATTTGATAGTGCACATGTTTCTTTCAGGATAGATCAAGGCATGGTCATTAGGACTCTATACTTACCTTTTGTGAGGAAATTGCATACACATTTTGTGCTGACCTGTGGCCGCACGTGGGTCCTTGTTACTAGGCTTTGACCACCTGGTTGTATATATGTGTATTTGTACACCTTTTAAATGTTTTTAAAAAAAACATGCATGTATGACAACTTTTTGGTGATTTTTTGTGAATTACAAAAAAGTTTGACCTTTTAGCCTTTACACACTTGCCTTTTTCTCTTTTGGTTTGAACTGCCCGTGTCACGCTACTAGGCCCTATTTTGTTAAACTTACCACTAGTTTTGAGCGGACCCAAAAGAAAAGTCAAATGAGGCCTGACATTTCATAATCAGGCATGTGGCTATTTATATGTGAACAAATTTTTATGCTTTTTCAAGGTTATTCGGCAATGGTGTTATTTGGCTTAAAGCCAATCATTATCTCAAAAATTTGAAATATATAAGACCAATTGTAGAATTAATTTTGAATGCGGAAAGCTGGCCAAATGAAAAGTATGTATAGTAAATGCCCTCAATAATTGGATGAGGCTCCTTTGCATGAATGAATGCATCAATGCGGCACAACATGGAGATCAAGTGATGGCCCTGCAGAGGTGTTGTGAAATCCCAGGTTGCTTTGACAGCCTTTAGCTTGTCTTATTGTTGAGTCTGGTGTCTTTCATCTTCCTCTTGAAAATACCTCATACATTTTTTTAGGGTTAAGGTCGTGAGTTTGATGGACTTCAAGTACAGTGAGTCCACAATGGTGTAGTGCTTCAAGAGCCCCCACACACAAACATGTGACATGTTCTGCGAGTGTCACATTCCATGTATTACCACTTCTGACCAATAGACAATGCCAGAAGGGTCTTACTTGGGCCAAGGAGAAAAAGAATTGGACTTTTGGAGGGTTTTTTTAGAAGAAAGTACATTTTGCATTTCATTTGGACTCTGTAAGAAGAGGGGATGGGCACAAACCAAGCTGCTTGAGGTGTAGCGTGAAGTCTCACAATCAGTGATGGTTTGGGGAGCCATGTCATCTGTTGGTATAGGTCCACTGTTTTTTTTTTATCAAGGCCCAAGTGAAGGTAGCTGTCCATCAGAAATTTTAGAGTACTTCCCTTTGCCAACAAGCTTCTTGGAGAATTTTTATTTCCAGCAGGACTTGGAACGTGTGCACAATGCCAAAACATACCAATACCTAGTTAATAACCACAGTATCACTCTACTGATTGACCGCAAATTTGCCAGACCTGAACTGCATGAGAATCTATGAGGTATAGTTAATAGGAACATGAGACACCAGATCAATGCAGACAAAAACTGAAGGCTGCTATCAAAGCAACCTGGGCTTCCATAACTCTGCTGCAGAGCCATCAAGCTGATCCCTTCATGCATGGCTCACTGATGCAGTCATTTATGCAAAAGGATCCCCGACCAAGTATTGAGGGCAATAATTTTAGGGTTTTTCTGGCTGTAAGCCATATCATCTACATTAAAGAATTAAAATTCATCTGAGTTTAAATTTTTTAATTGAATTATTGAAAAAATGACTTTTTGCTGATATTCTAATTCATTGAGATACACCTGTATTTGCCATTTGAAATTTGTACTTTGTATTATATGATCGGACCATGTGTGAGATCATGTGATCAGATCAAGGGGAGGAGCTGGTTCTGTCATTTTGGTATAAATACCTGGTAGGCACATTCCACCAGTTAGATGATGATTGTCACCTTAAAAGTGTGTAGATTTTATGGACTTGTACTCTGGACATTCATGTTGGTGAACAATACAGATAACATTGGTCTTTGTAAGATGTGGATCATGCACTGTTTTCTTTATTGGCTTTCAGCCTTCTGTAGAGGGGGATGTGCAGCCATGGACCTGTGAGGTGGTGAGCTGGTTTTCCTTCATATGATCACTTGGAATTTGAACGCACACTCATGTATCCAGCATAAAAGTTGGATAAACTGAAAAAAAATCAATAAATCTGTATGAAATGGCTCTATTCACAGAGTCATGGTGATACTCATAGGAACAGTCTGGTCTCCTTGGATTGTAAATGCCCACCTACAACATTCATAGTGACCAACTTCTTTCTGACCTTTCTCCCTCTAACACTTTAGCTTTAATATTCTCTTTCTCTTTCCTTATCTTTTATTTCCACTTTTGCTCCACTTCCTATTATGCCAGCCATCAGTTCCATTTCTACAAAGGGTAGCATTCAAGCAGCTCATGTATCATGTGCATTACTCTTTGTGGTAAGAAATATTTAATTGTAGCTTTTGTAAATGGCTTGATGTCCTAAATGCTTAGAGGTTTTAGAAATCCGTTTGTTATTTTTAACTAAAACTAAATAGAACATGGTTAATAGAAAAAGCTCTATATGCATTTTAACTTGAGGTTCTGTTTGGACATTCTATTTCTGCAGCAAGAACAAATTGATGGCCACAGAATGACAGAAATACAATGCAACCCAATTATAGTCAATGAAAGACACCAGGCACACTTACTAGAGGATTACTCTATCTGACATGAAACCTAAGATAGATTATCTACCAGCAGAATTATCTATTTGTGACATCATCTACTGTCAGCAGTGATGTAAGGATGGGTCAGTGTTATCTATATAGAGGTCATTGTACAGGGAGGGGGAGGAGATAAGCTGTGACATCATCTATTGTCAGTAGTGATGTAATGATGGGTCAGTGTTACCTATATAGAGGTCATTGTACAGGGAGGGGGAGGAGATAAGCTGTGACATCATCTATTGTCAGTAGTGATGTAATGATGGGTCAGTGTTATCTATATGGAGGTCATTGTACAGGGAGGGGAAGGAGATAAGCTGTGACATCATCTATTGTCAGTGTGATGTAATGATGGGTCAGTGTATCTATATAGAGGTCATTGTACAGGGAGAGGGGAGGGATAGCTGTGACATCATCTATTGTCAGTAGTGATGTAATGATGGGTCAGTGTTATCTATATGGAAGTCATTGTACAGGGAGGGGAAGGAGATTAGCTGTGACATCATCTATTGTCAGTAGTGATGTAATGATGGGTCAGTGTTAGGTATATAGAGGTCATTGTACAGGGAGGGGGAGGAGATAAGCTGTGACATCATCTATTCTAAGTAGTGATTTAATAATGGATCAATGTTATATATATAGAAGTCATTGTACAGGAGGGGGAGGATAAGCTGTGACATCATCTATTGTCAGTAGTGATGTAATGATGGGTCAGTGTATCTATATAGAGGTCATTGTACGGAGGGGGAGGAGATAAGCTATGACTCATCTATTGTCAGTAGTGATGTAATGATGGGTCAGTGTTAGGTTATAGAGGTCATGTGACAGGGAGGGGGAGGGATAAGCTGTGACATCATCTATTGTCAGTAGTGATTTAATAATGGATCAATGTTATATATATAGAAGTCATTGTTACAGGAGGGAGGAGGATAAGCTCTGACATCATCTATTGTCAGTAGTGATGTAATGATGGGTCAGTGATCTAATAGAGGTCATTGTACAGGGAGGGTGAGGAGATAAGCTGTGACATGATCTATTGCAGTAGTGATGTGATAATAGATCAGTGATATGTTATAGAGGTCATTGTACAGGGAGGGAAGGAGAAGCTATGACATCATCTATTGTCAGTAGTGATGTAATGATTGGGTCAGTGTTACTATATGGAAGTCATTGTACAGGAGGGGAAGGAGATTAGCTGTGACATATCTATTGTCAGTTAGTGATGCAATGAATTGGTGTCCCCCCCAGTGATTTTAGGTATATAGAGGTCATTGTACAGGGAGGGTGAGGAGATAAGCTGTGACATCATCTATTGTCAGTAGTGATGTGATAATAAATCAGTGATATGTATATAGGGGGCATTGTACAGGAGGGGGAGGAGATAAGCTTTGACAACATCTATTGTCAGTAGTGATGTAATGATAGGTCAGTGTTATCTGTATAGAAGTTATTGTACAGGAGGGGGAGGAGATAAGCTGTGACATCATCTATTGTCAAAAAGACAATTGTTTTACTCATTAAGATAGTATTTTTCAGGACATACCTTTCATGTTGGTTCAATGATAGCATCTCCGTTCTCATTTTCTGACGCCCTCGCTTGCCCTACAATGAGCCTGTGACCCTGATTCTTTACTTTCTCTCTTGCGGGAGTGATTTAGGGTCACTGTAGGCAAAAATTTACTCTGCTCTTAAAAAAAAGATAAAGGATGTAACTGCACTTTCAATGTGGATAACGCCGTATATATAGCAAAGATTCTAGTAAAACATTGTCGACCACTCCCCTATACTAGACATGAAAGATAATGTGACAAGAATTTCATAAGTAACTCTCTGTGAAGTCTTGGCGAAACTGCTTTGCACTGATAATTTTGGAAAGATAAGGCTAAGGATTATTGCATAAAATCAGGGGTGTAAACTTTACAGGACTCGCCACCATAGCAGCCGTGCAAAAGTCAACAGAGTGACTGGGGTAGCCTGGTACCAAAGGTGATGTGCATTGGCACTGTGGTGTATGTGAATATGTGAAGGTGTGAATATGTGATGTTTATATGGCTGTTAATTAATAATAAAAGCATATATATGTCAATATATTATATAGTGTATACTTTAAGGTGCGGAGATTCTCAAACGTGATCTGAGGGTAAAAACCGTTTAGTTGCCTTGAACCACTTAAAAGCTGGTGTGAAAATGAAAGCTGAGCTTATGATGGACAGTGCCATGGGCAACTCCAACAGTTTCTGCTCTACAACACTTCTGATCAATTCCATCATGGTGCTATTTAATGTGTTAAAAATGTATGTGTAATATAGTGTATATCCTGTATACTGAAATGTATGTGTGTATTATATGTGTATATTATGGATACTGAAAAGTAGAGTGTATAAGTAGATGATATTAGATGCGCATGAGTGCATTAAGGTGGGTATAATATGTTATAAATGAGAACTGCATGTGTGATATAAGTATAGCAAACCTGGTATGAAAGTATCCATGTGTGGATGGTACAATGTGTGTGGTGTGTTCAGTTATGTTATTTCTTTTTAAGGGGGATGGGGGGAAGGATGGGGGCCTTCACATTAGAAGGAAGTTTCTGTGGGGTCAAGTTTATCATAGTTACATTCCTGCATAAACATTTCAACATTGATATCACAGCACCAAGATAGAAATGTCATGGAATAATAGACATTGCATAATCAATAGATATGTTAATAAATAATACTAAAAAAGAAGATAAATATATTAAAGGCATCCTTAATTCATATACAATCATGTGATTTCAAACTGATAAAATGGGTTAACAAGCAACGCAATGGGGAGATAACCAACACCAAAACCTAACTATGTATCCACATTGCTAAAAAGAAACAAAATAATTTGTTCGTTACAATGTACAAGATTTTTTATACCCTTCCCCATGGCCCGATTATGAGAGATTCTGAAGAACTATCGAGAATCAAATTCTTTGAGATGTGGCAAGGTTTACTCTCCTATGGATGGTTGTTGGTGCTAACGCAAGCCTACCTAATGCAGCTTCCGTTGGATTCAGTTAGAACTGTAATTAGATCCCTAAGTAGTCTACACTGTTCTGATTCGCTGGCTTGTCACTTGGCGGCCTCCACCTAAAGTCTGAGTTTCCCTAACTAAATGCAGGATGACGTGGCTTAGAGGATGTCTGTCTCTGGCCACTCAGAGTCTTATGCGTCACTGAATTCGGACCTTCGTTCGGTCCTTCCGCTTTTTCATGTGGACACCTAAAATCAATGCAACTTTATGAAGGGTTTTGTGTGTCTCAGGACACCTATATAATATGGGTCTTTTTTGTTGTTGAATTGAGGTTGATTGTAAAAGCTCAACCTCTCATCTGAAGAGTGAATGTAAATCAGTACGTAATCATGGATATCAAGCTTTTTCTTTTGATCTTGGGTTTTGTCTGTGGCCGAGGGGGGAAAATTACTTGCAGGAGGTTCTCACTGGTCGCAGATAAAGCGCAACTCAACCGTTCTTCTCCTGTATGTGTGTGGCCACTATTGTTCGAAGAGATTATTTTCTGAAATTAATCTTGAAATTTCATAAGCAAGGTTGGGGCCCATGGCCCTTCGTTGAGTTGTGCCATTATGTAACTTGTACTTGGATAGAAAATGTAGCCTGTCTAAACCAACACACACAGGTTAGTTCTACTAGCACAATCAATGTTACCACAATTACTGTTGCCTGTAAATCATAATATAAAAATATGCAGGTCTAAAAATGAAGCAAAAAACGGGTTTCGACATAAATTTCCCTTTAGGCCATGACAAGGCCGCTTTAGGTCACATTCTCACACAACTGCTTATTGACTCCATTTGAGGTTATAGGCCGTGGGTTCACGGAGGGGTGGCACACAATCGGCTGGCAGCAGCTCACTCTTCAATGGTGAGGGTGAGGTCATAAGGGTTGAGGAGTGCTCACTCCCTTCTACCACCACATGCCGTGCTCTGGCCTTGTGAAGACATGGCCTTGCTGATAGGTTAGGCATATAAAAGTTGACTGTGGCAATCTTTAGATCCACACTTGGATTTATGACCCAAAAGTCAGGACGATGCCCAGACAAGTAGTACATCAAATACCACACGGGGACACTGTGCAAATCCCTGGCTCATATGCCAGCGAGTATTGCTCCCAATAGCAAGCCGCACCGGGCTTAGAAACATTCAGGTTGCTAGTAAAACCAATACATATTTGCACTCTAGAGGACTTCAGTTTTCAGTCTTCCATGAGTTACACATTAATACTAAATGATATTGTACAATGATAGAAATTAATATTTATTATATGGCAATTCTCATTGTAATGCCCTGGCATTCCTCTAGTCCCTTCACTAGCTGCGACGCACGACTTGGAATATGTGATATATAATGCAGAACAGCCAGGTCACTATTGTGTCCCGTCTACAATACAGGACAAGCTAGACAAAGATGAAAACGTTATCATCGATATGCCATTTCAACGAATTGTTTTTATATCACTTTGGGCAATAAAATGGCATGGCTGCCATAAAATGCCAGTATTGGAAACATTTTTTCCCCCCACTGTGTAATGACTTAGAACTAGGAACTAATTCAGTAACAGGTGCGGCAAGGGACACATTTCCCACAGGTTTCCGCAAACTGCCCTGGCAAAAACAATACCCCAAGGGGTCAGGTTGCATCTACTGTAGGTCCGTCTCTTAACATTACTGCTGCCTCTCCCAAAGCCTTAACCTTGCATTGGTTCACCTAGGCAGCCCACCTTTCATTGCTTATGGCTTGATGTTAAGTTGGTGAACATGGAAAGAAAATCATCATATCAAGAATGGATAAACGCCAGGGACTACCTAATCCTAGATCCTAGGCTGTGCTGTGGTATCTACTATATTTTTCATTCAATGGCCGGGCCTCAACTGTAACGTATTATGCCTACATGGTAAGAAGGGCGCTAGTGGGCGTTATTCCGCGTATGCCTGGATATATGAGTAAGTGTCCCTGGTTCTCATATGCTTAATTGTGATTGTAGGAATTTCCAATTATTTTGGGGCTTCACACTTCCATTGAAGGCTACACAGAAGTCTACTTTTTAGTGCATAGATACAGACAACACTTCTCTTCATCAGCCACATTGTGCGTACCGACGCTAAGATGTCTGTGGCAGTAGGTGCTCATTCTCCTACGCACCAGTTACAAGCGCTTTTCCGACGTGATTGTGGAAAAGAGATTTAATGGCACAGCAACGGAAACCAACGAAGTAGGCATTCGTATGGTTATATGTAAGAGACATGATGACAGATAGATATAATAATTACTAGTACTAGATAACTAATATATTTGGAGGCTCTCTGATTATTGGATATTCATTTTAAAAACTTCATAAGCGCTCATCAGAGGTCACATCTAATAAACTACGTATACTGTTTATTGCGGTGACTGAAACACAAAAATACTGTAAAAACACTGAAAATAATTCTGCACACCCCATCTTTCAATATTTGTAGAGAGAATAAAGTATCTTTACTACACTGATCTAGAGAATGATCATTCCCAGTAAGGTTTTGGTGAGACACAAATTAAGTAAAAATCATAACAGGCTCTGGTGGTCAAATGATGACATATCGGACACAATTGATGGGTTTTGAATTATGGGGCAAAATGTGGATAAAAATAACTAATAGCTCCACAAACAATGCCGATCACCCCACCACCCTGGTAAAATATACTACCAACTAGTCGGGTGCGGACATCATGTGACTATGTTAACCTATCTGGTGGGACACCAGGATAATAATAAGAATATGTGACAAAGTACAGAGGAATAATAATCAACTTCAGTACTTACAAATCACATGAAACAAAAAGAACAGAAACATCTTTATCATGTTTAGAAAATCTTCATTTGTCACAAATTCTAAGCTGTCGGTTTTGTGTCACAAAGAGCGCGCAGTAGTATATATGTAATCCTATGTAGTACCTATACTTACGAGTCATCCCTTGGTAACTAGTGACTATATTGATGTTAACTCCTCAGTGTCACCAGAACACAAAATTCTTAACATATAGCAGTTATGTGGTGCAGCCTGGAACAAATAATATTTCTTAGAAAATTTTGTACAGATCGGCCCCTAAAAAAGTACATGATTTGTAAAACTGTTCTTGGCGTGAACTGCTGATGTCTCAATGGAGTTACCACTGTGCAAGCGCATTTCCCCACTACGTGTGAGTGAACTTCATCTGCTTTTGTGAGCTTACATAAGGAAGAATGGAGTGGGGACAATGATGAGGGAGAATGCGAGGAGATGTTTAACAACCTATGTGCAATAATACAAGCAAGGGAGGGGCTCATGGTACCATCCTCAGAGTCCTTCTGGTCTAATTAGACAAATTGTCTCAAATTGTTGCTTAGAAGCAAAAGGCCAGGCTAACAAATATAAGGCGATTTCCACCCAAGTCATGGAAAACGTATGAGTAACGGCCCACGGTTTCTCATAAGTTGAGGTAGATTTTTGTGTTCTGAGCTCTCACAGCTGTTGTTGCGGGATGTATAGTGCGGACTACAAATTTGCGGCCGTATATACGTCCCTATTGAGCATGCGGGCTGGCCCCGGACCGGCTGCCACCACTAGATGTGGACATTCCACACCACCAAACAGGAAAAATAGAGCATGTGCGGCGTGCGAGATGTTTTCATGGAGGGGTTACCATCGTCTCCTCTCCACCTGACGGCATACCACCATGTGATGTCCACTCTTTAACAATCAGGAAGAAAATTACGAACTGAAGGTTTAATAAACCTTTACAAGTAGAATGTTGCATAAGGTCAATAATTTGCGGTTCCCGCTCCGACTTTTGCGCATAAACATGTGCTAGGAGGGCAATTAACACAAGACCTCCCCAGAAATCCTGACAACAAATAGGAAGAACATTGTGCAGGATCAGATGTACAAAGGATTCTCTCAATGTGTGCAAGACAACAGGTAATCGTTACTTGTATGATATCTACAAATTGAAATTAAATACAAGGGGTACTAATTTCCTCTCCTTGTTAGGTCCCTCTTTCGACAAGCATTGTCCATGGATGGTTATAGATCCTGACATTAATGCACATTCACATGTATGCGTTTTTATTTACGCTGGGGAAACCCGTTGTTTGGCAGCCGATTTTTGCACAGCCCACAGGAGCAATGGATGGGCCACCATTAAGTAAACAAAAATGGACTGCAGAATACGGTGATCGTCATGACGGACAACAAGTGTGAGAAGATCCCAAATTTGATATTTACTAAATATTCTCAACAATGCAACTACAGGAAATTGTCTGTCTTGTTATTAGTTTATCTACGGTATTTTGTTTTTAGCTTTTGTCTCATATTTCCATTTGGGCACACTTATCGCGACCCACATACGTAGAGTAGTGAACACTGAGGCATTCAGGTATAATTCATTCGGAGGTTTGAGTCTTCCCTACAGGCTAAATACTGTATGGTCACAACCAGCGTACACTCTATATTATTTTGCAGTGATCTTTACGAACAAAAAATGTGGACTAACAGGCCACTGTGAAATACACCTATATATGCTCCCTGACTTACATCAAGTTATCAGATAAGGAAGGAATCAAGCAACCACAAGGTCCTTCTACACCAGGATTTGTGCGCCATGATTGTCGAACAACTATGGGAATTTTATTGCAAGTATCTGAGGCAAAGATACCGTTCCCTTTCATACTGTAGGCGTTATGTTTTTTACAGTCCCAAAAACAAGTTGTAAATGCTGTGGCATGTGAAAGGGATAGGTCGTAAAGTTGACCAGTACTGTAAAATTTAACAGTAGGTGGCGCAGCAATGTGTGTTGGCTACCATAAAACTATTTATTTGGTAGGGCAATTGAGACTTTCAACAAAAAGTCATCAAGCAGATATGTATGGGAATTACAGTATATTAATGTCGGCAGTGTTAACGGAAGGTTATCTATTAATCTCATATTTGAAGTATTTTCAGTGGCAGGCCTCCTTCAGTACTGAGGCATAGGACTATTATTCACACTGGAAAGCCGAAATTATTATCCTTATTATATCCGTTAGTTACAGAGATGGGTTCAGGAATCCTATGTGAAAGACTTCCCCCACTTACAACTCTTGCAGTCCTGACTTTGATCGTATGCTCTTCCCGCAGTGTCATGTGACAACCTCATTTCCTGGTTGATCGCTGCTTCGGGATCACTACTAACGGGCCGCTTTTGTGGCTGTGTGCCATGGATTTACACTGTACTACTATATGCATATAAAACATTTTTTTTTTTTGTAACGAATTTTACATTGTTTTTGTGGTCGTGCTGAGCAGGGAAGGAAATGCCGGGCCTACTGAAGGAGTGGTTGCACACTGTAGGTACTTGGATAAGGGCTGACTGAACTGAACGTTGGCTGAATGTTGATGTGATGGTGAGGAGAAATATATAAATAATTAAACAGCTCAGTACCTCGCGCTTAGCTTGGTATGGAGTACGTGCACAGCTTACACAGTCCCAATTCTCATTGAGACGGCGCGGTGTGTTATCTGTGTCTTTTGTCCATGAGGCTGGTCACACAGGATTGTAGCTTTTTCCCTTCTCCACGAACGCAACTGCCAAAACTGTCACTTGTCCCCGTCAAGCAGCACTAGATGTACCCTGTGCCATCCATACCATTCATACACCTATACACCCGGGTCTGGCTTGCTCGATCCGGTAGATTACCCGAGGGGGGCGCAACTTGAGGGGGGTGCAGAGGGTACGGCCTGCCACCGGGCCAAAGAGCCTAGGGGGCCCATAAGGGTGTCACTTTCAGTATGAAAAACTAGTTCTATAACCTTATACATTACAATGTCGGTGGGCCTGGCACAGACTTTGTCATGGAGCCATCAGCCACGTTACGCCATTGGTAAAACTTACACCAATCATTAAAGGGTAAAAACAATCTGCCCCCAGAGTATAACATAAGGTAACTCTAGATGGCATAACCCAGGTAATTGTTGTGCCGTGCCCATCTTCTCTGACATGGAGATAATTGCCAGCACTTTTGTAAGATAACGATCTAGAGCTCTTTAGTGTCTTCCTTGCCCTGGTAGATAAACCTGATCAAAAGATCGCTCTAAAGCTTCATGTAATTTAATGTATTATAATGGCCTGAGCTGAGTTAATACATTGAATTGTGTAGAACGTCATGTATTCCAGTGACTCACATTTCAGCTCAGGTAACGGAACGTTTTGTTATAACTAAGTCAGGAGTCAGGAGACAGTGCCGAAGCAATTGTTCTGGGTATGAGGGTAGTTGAAGGGTCTGCAGATTTATGGTGCCCTAAAGTATGATGAGATGTTAATTGTTAGGTACCATTTAGAATTATGTTAGCTCTGAGCACATTCTTTTAATCAGACTTCTATTACAATGTTAGTTCTCTGGGTTGTCCATACAAGGACGAGCACATCCACATCCAGTATGTGTAGTAGAGATCCATGATAGAATTAGGCTAGACTGAGGAGGAATAAATCATGGCTCCCCACAATATATGGTCTTCATATAGGAATATAAACATGGAGGCTACAGGAGAAATCTCATATTACCAAACTGTGTGAATAAAAATTTTAAATTTTTTGATTGCCTCTAAAATACCCATCGGTATACATCATGTTCTCATAGCCCCTTTCTGTAGGAACCCCCAAATTATGCTTTCCTTTCTTAGCCCCACAAAATTAGCCCAAATCAGCCCCGACTTTATGTGCTTATGCCTTCGTTGGCTTCTTTAACCACCCCCCACCCTGAACCCAGAACCTTACGCATCCTTTGAGTCATCAGCTTCACCACCCCGAAAGACAGAACAGAATGAGTAAATTGCTTTTGAAGTGAAACCTGCTCACAAATGGCATTCACCCGTTCAATTGACAAAACTGCACCTAAAAGCCACCTCCGCTGGTGAACGATGGTTTAAACTCGGCAACGTAGGAGCACCTGAAAGCAAATACAATATGGGAGTATCAATAGGGAATAGATTCTCATGATAATATAAGCCAGACAATATTCACTGTAGACAAATGGAATATGTGACAGGCTTAAAAGTATATGTGAGCATGGAACGGGTTTTAGGGCAGACGGAGGCAGCACCATTTTCAGTTAAGAAAAAAAGATGATGAGGGGAGACACTCAATTCCCTGTACAAATAATCAGCATCTAAGACAGTCAAGGATCTTCCAAAGATTGTTTTTATTCCTTAGGCCGTTAAAACCGGAAGGTAGGGGCATCCTACGGCGCCTAGAGGAGAGGCCGGATTCTCCACCATCACCCCTAGACAAAGGTCTTTACTGTAAGAGCGTGAGATGTGCGGGAAGCTCCGCCGAAGGAGCGGTTGTAGGAGGTTTGTGTACGTAGGACTCTCTTACATGTTCCCGAAAGGTGGTTGGAGGAGAACAAGTACAATGACTAATACCAGAAACGGACAGTACAAGGATCCTCCCAAAGATTCTTTTTCTACTCGGCGCTGTGACCAGGACAAGGAGCATCTCTGCGCCTGAGAGAGAGGCAATTTTTCTACTATCCCATACAAAGGGGACAATGCCTCTACGCCTACGAGAGAGGCGATTTTTTACCACAAACGATAGACATGGGATCTTTACTGGGGAGCCGTGAGGAACTATGGAATCTAGGACACCATTTATGAAATAAAACTTTTTACAGGAGTTCTGTGATCAGTAGTTATTCCAAAAAACCATACTCCTGGCGTTCGCCGGTAAGGATTTTACCCTACTTTGGGCCAATGGATGGTCGTTGCAGGGTGTTTAGCCTCCTTGGATAACCACTGTATCATGTTAAATTGAAAAGTAGGGACTTGAAGACTGATGGCTTTTTCTATTTATTGCTATGACTTCACTATGATAAAAAAAAAGTCTTTCCATTACCGGCTTATGAATATGTATACACAGAACAAAAAATTCAAATGAAACTCCATCTACAAAAAACATTCAAATAAGATACAGTATTCTAAGCACGGATTTAGAATGAAAACTCGAGCCATCATAGATACAGCCTAAGCAAAAAAGGGGCTTTCTTATACATTCCTGTGGCCTATACTTAAGACACCCGACTTACAGAAACTCCTAGTTACCGAAGGACCTCTATGACCACGTGAGCTCTGGTGAGCTTTTTTGGCTAGCTTTACTTAGTCCCAGACTGTGTGATCAGCGCTAAGGGTTATGTAGTAAACGTTTTACTGATAATCCTGTGGTTCCATGACAGCACCAAATTTGGAAAATCAGCTTGTCACAGGCAAAACCCACACATATATAAATATATATATAACTGTTCTGCCTTGCATACAAATTCAGACTAGGAACCAATTTAAAGAACGCTATCCGTACGAACCCCGGGACTGCCTGTCCTGTTAATCCCATATATTCCCAGTTCCCGGAGCCATAAGAGAGATTATACTGATGGATTCCACACTCTTCTTGTGATTTTGGTGGATCCTGACCGAAGGTGGGAACAGCGACTTAATAGTATAAGGAATGTGCGTGCTGATAGGATAAACGAATTCAGCTCCCGCTAGATGACACGGAATGTTGAATAAGACACCTGAATATAAAGTCAATTTAAAGCGATCCATGTTTATGTGTATCTCTCAGAGCATATGTATCTGTGTATGTTCGTGTTCTCCTGTACCGTGGTGTCACCATGGAAGTTTAACATTTGGTCATGGCAATGGGAGTGATCTCATCTGCAGTTTGTACAGCGTACATTCAAAATATAAAAATGTGCCTCGCCTAGCGTGTTCTCAGAGAGATCATTACCCAACGATATGTTGTGATTATTTTGATGTCTATGGGGCAACAGTAGAATGTTATTCGAGCTTAGACAAATGTAACATATTTTAGGCGACTTTGTGCGTTTTTGGCCCCATTTGCGACACCTTAAATGTGTTCGTTTTCAATACGCCTTATCTGAAAGTTGGGCATTGTGACTTTATGTATCATTGTTTTCACACGTTTTCAGATGCGCCATTTTGGCAGTTGCGCATTTTTTGCCATTTGCGCCAATTCTGTACCTGTCACAGGTGCAGGTGCAGAATAGGAAGTTTTTTTTTCCTAGCTGATGTTAACATGAAATTTGAATTATTAATGCTTTATGTAACTTTGCACAGTACCTACTTTTGTCAAAATTTTACATTTTGCAGTTTTTTTGAATTGGGCGTGAAGTCACCAAGTGAGTGGTTAATGCGTGTTTAATGCATTTTGAATATTACTACAGCTTGAGGAGAGGGGACTTTGCTCCTTATTTCTATTAATGTAACATCTATTTCTTTATTTGTGTATGACATTGTGGTTAATGTATGCGTTTTGTAACTTCAAATTGTACAACAGGTAAGTATAGGAAATCCACTCTCATCAAGCTGTTTGTAAATAGGTTCCAAAAGCATTCATAAAACTGTCAAAACATGTTAAATCCCAAATAAGCCGCAGTGTCCACTCCCTTGTATGTGTAACCCCCCATACGTTGAGTGTCTCTCCTGTATCTCTAACCCCCCCCATCACGTTAGTGGTCACGCTCGGTATGTAACCCCCCTCACGCGTGGCTTGTGTCGTGTGGGATTTGAGACATTTGAGACAACAGAAAAGTCTACAAAAGAAGCCAAAATATGCAGTACGCTTTGATAGGAGAAAGAAGAACATGTATCACCAAGTTTAAAAGACCAGGATATAGCATAAGGCGTAAAAACTAAGGCCGACCAATATGCTCTCATAATTCACCTCAGAGAGGACCACAAACTTATGATGTGTGCCCCTTGTTATGTATAATGCTCCCCTCCCAGGCGTGGCACAGAGGCAGCATGCTCTTATATGCGGTTATAATATCTTAGGTTTTTATTTGAATTTTAATAAAAAATAGAAGTGTACCCAAATGCAGGAAGTTACATACATATTCTGCCGCTGTGAAGGTCGCAGTGCTGCTACAGTCAAATCCATGGGAGACTGAGTTAGTATTGGGTTGGGGCTCTGAGTGCGTAAGACGGAAGTGGAACTTCCCGATGCTTTTTCGGTAAAGGGTCTTTGGCGATGATTGAGAGTAAATAAGTCGGCAAAATATATGAACCACACGCTGATAAAATACATAAATTACACTACGTACATTTTAATGGCTCTAGTGACTCACCAGCATAGAGCAATGTTCCGATTTTTATTTACGGATCATTTATAAGAGGGTCAATAATTGTTATCGTTGTTTCCTTTTTCTTCTAACATATTTTTTGCACCTTTTCTTGGCAATATTGGAAGATTATGTAAAAAATCGGCACCTTTTTGTTTTTTGTCCAGCAAAGTTCTGGCGCAGACTGCAGTTTTTTGTGTTGCGGCACTGGCTGATGGACGGAGCAGATGTCCGCCTTTACAAAGTCACAAAAGATGTGCTAACAGTTACAAAAAATCGCAATTTTTGGCACAAAAGGCTCATTCAGACAGGCTTTTGACATCACTATGTCTCCTGCTATCTGTTTTTTTTGCCAGATTATCTACTTACCCATTAAATCTTATGGGAGAGATTTATCACACGTCTCTGAGAGCAGAACTGTTCTAGTTGCTCCCTGGAAACCAATCAGAGCTCTGCTGTACTTTTCCACAATGCTTTATTAAAATGAAAGACTGACACCCGAGTTGGTTTCCATGGGCAAAGCAGAACGTTTTACACTTGATGAGAAATCTGCCCCCTATGGGTTGTTTCCCTAGAGAGCAGACTGTGAGAAAAAAAATTGCAAGCAAAGTTGTTTTTCTTCTATGCAGACAGGAACATCCTAGAATCAACGGCTCCCAAAAAAAACCCAAAAATAACATCTATATGAGTCTGTTTTTTCTCAAAAGGTGCTAGACAAACCAAGCTGGGTTGACCAAAAAACACATTAAAAAAAACATCTGTTTTTCGTGATATGCTAAAAAAAATGTAGGCACATACATATTTAAAAAAACACACGGACGTGCATACAATATGGATGTGGACACGCGATATCACATGTCTCGTTTTATAGCGACATGCAATGGACACACCCGCTGACAGCCCTCTTTCACCCTTGTGTCGTTCACGCCCGTTTTCTGCCGTGTGGTCTGACGCGCTGAACGTGCATTGCACTCAGCCCATTGTGACATCAATGGGTCTTTCAGACTGCATTGTGTTTTCCACGCATCACACGCGCGGGTTTAAATACCGAACCAGCTCTACGTTTTGCAAGTCACAGTGCGTGAAAACGCACCTACCAGTCATGGAGACGCATCAAAAAAATGCATGCACTCTGAGAGACAGCAGCAGTGTAATGCAAGTGCATATTGGTTTTCACGGCATCAATTGCACCATAGAAAAACGACAGAGCTCAGTGTCTGAGCCTCTTCACGCACATTACCTGCGCATGAAAAACGCCTTGGAAATGCATTGAAAAATGCGCGTGCAAAAACTGAGACCATGCGGAGTTAACTAACAAAGACTTGAACACTGATTGAACTCTGATGGAAACTGTGCGTTTATCATTCGATCCAAAACCCTGATCGAACCCTGATCAAACATCTGACGTGATATGCAAACCAAGTGTGGAAGCGGGTCCCATAAGTTGATTGAAGATTTTAACAGATTTGCCAAGTCCCCTCCTCGATTTAAGCTGCTCCGATCCTACTGACCAGAAAAGACTAAACCCCCACCGCATGTGGACCAGGGTCCTTAATAATGGGTAAAGCCCGTCCAGCATGTTCTTGCCACTGCCATTCAATGATATGTGAGTTTCGGAAATGCTGAGCACACCGCTCAGGTAGTCTCTAGTTCTCTCATTCCTTTATATTGAATGCTGGGGAGCATAAGCGCTGTGCCATTACAGAACATCCAATAAAATAGTTACAATAGGATCACGTTTCCCTCACAGATTAGCTTCAATCCCTATCTGTGCAAAGTTTGTACCTAACCCTGTAAGAGTATATAATAATACAAAAGAGATACAAATGAAGTGGAAAATTACAAGAGTTAAAAAATGTTTATGGCTCTGTTATGGAGATTATTCTGCTCTATTGTTAACGGTTCTCAAAAATAAAATCGAGTGTTATTGTCAGAAAACATTTTTTTATTACCTTTTATTATTTAACATGTTTTACTAAATCAATCAATTCAAATTAGAAGGGTACCTAATTGAATAACAAATTAAGGAATAATGGACGCATTACACTGAGCCAAAGACCATTACACGGATTATAAACAATGCGGCCTATATGTAGTGAGCCAATAGTTTTCTTCTGTTGTATATTAGCTGTGGCATGGGGATTACATTTGGGCAATACTAGCTCATACTATATATTCCACATAGGTAACGATTACAGAAAATCCTTTATCAATGATTCATAAATCAATTACGAGGATTAGAGACAGAAAACTAAAAGGTTGCGTTGCCTAGTAACACAGGTCCCCCAGCCAGAAGCGACACTGGACTCAATGGTTTAGTCCTGGTTGAGTCTCAGTACTGAAATGATTGAGCCATGAGTTTACATTGCGCTGGAACAAGAGATCGGCTGTTTGTTGCCATCCTATCCATCCCTTATATACTTGTGCTTGGAGGTCTTACTTATGTAATGCTGGGGAGACATATATACTGGAAGTGCGGGAATAGACACTGGGGGGCATGGGGACATCATATACGGAGGCTGTGGGGACAACAATATACTAGGGGGTGTTATGGGCTTATATAGCTTGTGGGTTTGGAGGACATATATAGCGGGAGGTGTGGGTTGGGCTGCCACTATAAAACAGAGGGACTACGCAGGGGTCGGCCGTTTATATACAGGAGGTTGTGGCGCGGGCCACTATATACAGGGAGTGGGAGGCCCTTCTATATGGGGGCTGTGGGGGCCATTATATACTGGAGGACTGTGGGGGCCTGATTATATTATGCGGCTGTGAAGGACATTCTATACTGGAGGCTTTGTGGGTGGGGCATTATATATGGAGAGACTGTGGGGGCCATTATTATCGCGACTGCGAAGGACAGTATAAACAGGAGGATGTGGGGGCATTATATATGGAGGCTAGTGGGGGACATATATACTGAGACTGTGGGGCCATTATATACGGCGACTGGAAGGCATTCTAAACTTTGAGGCTGTGGGGGCTTATATAGTGGGAGCCTGGTGGGGGGGCCATAGATATGCGGTGTTTGTGGTGAAGGACTTGAATATACTGGGACTGTGGGGCCTTTATATATGGAGAATGTGGGGCAGTGTATATATTGCGGGCCTGTGGAAGGACATTATATCTGGGGGCTGTGTGAGTGGGTATGACATTAATACTGGAGATAGAGGGGGCCCATACATAAGAGGGTGGGCGGCTGTTATATACTGCCTGCAGTTATTCATGAAACACGTGTATGAATGGGGGTTATATACATAGTTGACTACTTACTGCAAATTCTTGTACATCTTACTGTGGGACCGTGCTCCAGATTTTACGACCCTAGCAACTCACATGGTGTGATACAGTAGGCTTGTCATCACTCTGTAGTGGGAGGAGAAAGTATGCGACTCTAATGTTCTCATGGGAGTCCGTTCAAGTTGTACTCCACTAACAAAGGGATAGATATAAAAGTAATCAGATTTCTTATACTGTATTTAACTGATATGGTGTAGATTGGACATAGATGGGAAGGGGGACATTCACTTACAACGCGTGCAGGTCCCTGCGCGATCCTATCCGGAATGTCGACGGGAGGGTGAACGTGCTGCCTGAGATTCCGTATATCGTGAACTCATATTCTGCATGTGTCGCGTTCCCTGTTGGGTCCGCGGAGATGCGAACTACTCTTCCCAGGCATGTGAAATGGAGTGCTCGGCTTTGCGACTCAATTTCAAGAGTTAAATTGCGCGCTGCAGCACGAATCGTCGGATTGTCCGTACGGCAAAGTTCCGTCCGATTTGATGTTTGCATGAAAGCCGACGCAGCGACGCTACAAAAACCTCACTAAAATGCGCGTGCCTGGATCGGAATCATCTGGTTGACAATCACACCCAAAAGTGGACTCTGGCCCAGGGCCCTAGATAAATAAGACCCCATGATCTTAGAACCTGGCACCGGATCCCAAAAGAATAAAAATTGTAGATCTTATAAAGTCATTACAAAAATGTCCACCTAAATTGGGGGTGTTAATTTAAACCTCTTTACATTAGCGCACAGTATGGAGTCGTAATACAGCATATGTCTTGTATGTATTTACTTCTTAGTTATACACCCATATCTTATTAAGTCGGAACAGATTGGACTTGTTAATATAAAAAAGAATTTGTCACCTAATCTCTGTATCTTGTCATAGAGAAACTGTACTCTGTATTCCAGGCCGTCTTACAGAGACACTTTATTTCTTAGTAACAGATAGGTACATTAATGACATGCAAAAAACTGCGTTCAGTATGTAAAAAGCCAATATTGGTGCGCGAGTTTAGCCTATGGCGTCTAATATATAGTTCGGCGTCATGTTGGACTGTGCATCAGGACCAAATGAACCCCTTAAAAACTTTAAGCGCACAATCAGCAAAATTAATTTACATATTTTGCTAATGTATAGATAAGGTTCTACAATTTTCCAAAGAACTACTTTCCGTATAAATTTCTCATAGACTTTGTAGATCTCGTCTTGCGTCTGCGTAGCAGTAAGCTTTGATAGTTTACTCCTGTAGGATCAAACACCAGTCAAGGTCATGTGATTCACACCGGTGCACAGCAAGTTCGCACAACCACAGCCTATGTTTACTCTGCTGAGATCATATGACCAGGGCACAGTGTTTAGTCTACAGGAAGTAAGATGATGAAGCTTCCTGTTGTCATGACAGCAATCAGACAACACTCGGTAGAAGATTTTGGAAAACCATGAGGAAATGGTACAGCAAGAGTATTGGAAATCTATAATACTTTATCAAACAAACAAATCGATATTTTTGTTTGGAATGTGGCTTTTAAACAGGGACAACCCTTTATTGAAGCTTATCCTTAGGCTTGGGATTTCCAAGTACAATTCTGTTCCTTTCTTCATGATCTCAATCTCACCACTCAGCACCAATTTTATCATCTTGAATAAGGTGTTATTTACACCAACAAAATGTCCTGCATACCAAATTTTGATTGAGAGATGAGTTGAAATGCTACGGATATATGATCGCTATAAATGAAAGCATTTATTAATTAGTTAATTATTAGATTATTGAGATCTAGCCTTGACTCAGTGAAGGGGCTTTGATAGCGAGACTCTTCAGTGTTACCTTCCGTCCTTCTACCTGCACAACATTCTATACAGTAGTGGTGGTAAAGAGTATGGTCTTTATTCCAGTTGAAAAACAGCATAAATGGAGTATGTAAACCTTGCCTGCAGACAAAAGAACTTGCAACTCTTTTAAAACAGGGTTAAACCAAGGGGCCTGCAAAGAGATCCCCCTAGTAATGTAAGTCTTGACCCAATCATAATTATGCCAGTATCTGTTTGACAAAATCTTTTAAACATTTCACATGTTCATTCTCTACTGTATATTCAGAGGTGGGATTTACATTGGACTTTCTGAGAGGAGCTTAGGTGCGGGCCCCACCACTTTATACAGTAGGTGGCCCTCCAGCTAGGGGAGCTTGATCGTATCTCTGGGTGCAATGCACAGTGGCATGACGCTCCTGCAGCCCTACAAATTGTTAAAATATAAAAGATAGTTTTTCTGCAAGTTTTGATATTGATGACCTAGTATGTCGCATTAAGGCATTAGGGGACAGCAATCGTCTTCATATTTACGAATTGCCTTATTTAATTATCCCACAGATAGTTATTTTGTATACGTGTCCTACAGCCAACATCTCACAAATTTCTAAATCCACTAAAATCTTTTGCTCAATTATGGCCAAATAACTGACCAATGGCATGATTAGGTAGTGACGGATCGTGTCGTATCACAGCAGCTCAAGGGAGGGTATTCAATAGATGAAAATAGGGGGCTGACACGCAGCCCCTTCAGCTATATGTACTATATCAACAGAGCATACAGCTGATACCAGTTGGCACCCTGTATCTGTGTGTAGGCAGATCACTGTAATCATGGATGAGGGGCTGTCTGGTTTGTAACCAATAATGGAGCCATGGCCACATGACAGCTCAGCCAGGGACTAAGAAAGATTTGATACTTGCTCACAGTTTGCTGTTTGTTACGCAGGAAGCAGACAGATGAATGGTTTGAGGGAAATGTGTCAGCCCAGTCACTGAATATATATGAGGCTTGGTTCACACACCGAACTGTTTAAGAGAGCCAGGCTCGCTGAGGTCACTTAGAGCGACATTTTTTCCTTATAGGGATTCCACTCCAGCAGACGGCCAGGGTGGATGGTCGCATACAGTTCATCCGTTCACGAATCCATTCAGGATGGAAAAACCCAGCTTGTTGTGATTTTCGCACCAGTAGCTACTGCTGTAGGGGATGTATACTTTACAGGACGGACTGCAAAAAAGGGGGGCCTCTCGCCAATATGGGGCTCATTACTAAGGGTTGCACGCTGCACTTTGTGGGAATTTGCAACTTTTTCGGGGATTGCACGCCATGGACAGGTACGAACGGTGTCTGCACGGGATTGATGTCGCGAACATGCGATCGGTATTGTGGCGCAGCTGCTCTGAACTTTGATGCAACACATGAGGGGGGGTGGTTAGGGGGGATGTGCCATAGTGGATCCAAGCTGATCTAGACTGCGGCGGGAATTTAACTTTCAACTTGTGATCGCAAGCCCAGCGTGCATCTTACATGCAATGGTAAAAAGAAAAACAGTAACTCTTGTCGGACCGACGCAGGGAAGCCAACACATGCAGGAAAGGCAATATCGGGCTCACGAGATCTTAGTGAACACGGCCAGTGCATATTGCCGGACAATGCAACTCTCAGTGAATACAGGGGGAATGTAATGTAGATGTTTTGCCCCGATATATCTACAAACCCACTAGTGGGCTTACTACTTAAGGCTTTAGTCATCACTAACCTTCAAAATAATAGCATAACTGTCTTCCTATTCCAATATTAAAACATAAAAAATATTAAACAATATTAAAATAATTTGTAAAATATGAAAAATTATATATAAAAATCCTCCCCTAAGCTAACCATCTGTGTATAAACTTACCTGCAGCACAGAGTTGTAGCTTGAACTTTCGCCGTATCTTACTGATGAGCATAAATGAATGAAATAGATGATTAAAACTTCTCATTCGCTTCCAGAAAACAATTAGAGTCATTTTATCATTTATTTGCATTAATCTATAAAGCTAGGTTCATGGTGAGTCGGCTGCGGCACATCTGTAAGATGACTTCCGCACTTCCTAATAAGGGAGATTAGCATTGATTTTTAGATAGAAATGTTGACCACTACCTTTGCACCCATCATAGCCACGTGCTAACAGCCCTGGATTTGAATGCCTCAGTATAAACTTTGTCAGATAATAGTCCTCTGCATGATCAGCGAGGGGAGAATATTGGATCTCATTGCATAGTTGTGCAGCGTTACAATTTGCCAGTTTCCAGAGTTTCTTTTAGGTACGTGTTGTGTTTGGGTTTAGCTCTCAGTTGCATCTAATTCTATGTTGGGCCCGTAGTAGGAGTACGATTCCCTATGCTATTAGGGCGTTTCTGGGAATCAGTTTTCTGTTTTCATCGTGTGAGATGGGTTTTCTGTAGTTCGAAGGTACCTTTGGCTTGAAGGAAAATGGGTTTGGGGTTATATGACTAGAATGCATCTCCTTCAAGCCTCATTTAAGTGTTACTGTCTCACATAAGCTTCCATTGGGACATCTGATATACCTGTTAATTATTGCTGTTGCAGCCAGAGGACACCTCATTCAAAGGTCTATGTAGGAGAATAAGAGATCTGATATTCTGTAATATAAGAGACTAATTTGTCGTCTTACTTATAATGTCACCAATCTAATAAATAGTGAATTCTTATTTGACTACAACATATTGCTATATACATGTTTATATGGCACTATGGATCAAGCCTAGCCATAAGTACTAAAAATAAAATGACATTTGTTAAATATGTATGGGTTTTCTCTTGCAGCGACACCTCATTTCATCAAGATGAGGATGACAATACAGAAAAAAAAACACCTCTAAGAAATCACCCATATTATATCACTATTATACTCAAAGGGATCATTATTTTCTTCCATCCCTGTCCAAGACCTCGTAATAACCATGATCCATATAAATTCACTAGTGAACAATAGATGATGTCAAAAGATTATCTCCTCCCCTAACTGTACAAGACCTAATATAGATATGCATGCACCCCCATGTCATGACATCACTACTGACAGTAGCTGATTGTCCAAAGCAGCGGATCCCCTAACCCTCACAGTTAGGCCTCCTGGGCAGGGTTGTAAAATGAGCCTTTATAGAGAACAGGAATGCGGTCCTTTGGCAACATCTCCCATCACTAATCACTACTGACAATAGAGATTGTCCACCAGCTATCTTCCCTCCCTCCGTACCATAACTTCCTGCAGATAACATGACACTTATCATTACATCATAACTGACAATAGAAGTTGTCAACTCAAAGCTATCTCCATGCAAAACAGAACAATCCCACCCTACTTATAACCCTATCCACTGAGGAATTATCAGCACATACGGGACTAATGATTTAATAATGGATCAATGTTATATATATAGAAGTCATTGTAAAGGAGGGGGACGAGATAAGCTGTGACATCATCTATTGTCAGTAGTGATGTAATGATGGGTCAGTGTTATCTATATAGAGGTCATTGTACAGGGAGGGTGAGGAGATAAGCTTGTGACATCATCTATTCAGTAGTGAGTAGTGATGTGATAATAAATCAGGATTGTATCTATATAGAGGTCATTGTACAGGGAGGGGGGAGGGGATAAGTTGTGACATCTATTGTCAGTAGTGATGTAATGATGGGTCAGTGTTATCTATATAGAGGTCATTGTATAGGGAGGGGGAGGAGATAAGCTGTGACATCATCTATTGTCAGTAGTGATGGGTCAGTTATCTATATAGAGGTCATTGTACAGGGAGGGGAGGAGATAAGCTGTGACATCATCTACTGTCAGTAGTGATGTAATGATGGGTCAGTGTTATCTATATAGAGGTCATTGTACAGGGAGGAATCCACAAAAATATACTGGCACACACTTTATCATTTACCAATATTATTTCACGCGCTTCTTGCGCATCTTGTTACATTCACCTCATCCCCCAACCGCCTATCCTAAACTTATCAATAAGAACGCTAACTATGACACTGATCTTACAAAAGGTTCTTAGAGTGCTGTTTTGGGGAGTAGCCTAGGACAGGGGCTTGGATTGGCGAAAGCTCGCCTGCAGCGGAGCGCCACTCCATCTCAAGATCCACTACATAGTTTTATTAAACGCACAGCACCTTTAATCTACTACTAGTTCACTGCTCCATACATCGTCCCCTATCAACAACAGAGCTGTGTCAGGCAGAATTGCAGGGTTCACACCAGATACATGAGTGGAACTCGGCCCATCTTTCGCCGCCATGCTGAGACCTGAAGTTGCAATCATACAGCGCAATATGAATGCCCCATACTGTCGCTCTTAATCATGGAATCTGTCTCCATGGCTGCCTCCACATGTTGCCCCTTATCAAAACGAGCTGTGTCAGGCTCGTTTTTTCGGGTGTTTCACAGATACGTTATGGAACTTGGTCACTATGTGCGCGCCACCGAGTCTGTGTTTCGACTAAATATACCGTCACCCTTTTTCACATAGAAATCATTTCACCTCCTTTGGTGAAACTGAGTCCATTTAGGGTATGTCGCCATGAGACCTCTAGCCTGCCACTGCGGCCGCTGCCTCTGCATGCCGTCCCCTATAGTGTCAGGGTCAATTATGGCATGTTTAGATGCTACTCTAGCCTCATTCGTCACTCTGTCATGGCCATGCTGTGCCCATAATTTTGGCATAATGGTGCTATTAGCGCCTCAAGGCATCCATGCATGCTGCCCCTGCTGTTTCCTTGTCCATTTCCGTGGTGTTTCCATCCTTTTCTGAGGTTCCCAGGTGTTGGCCAAGCTTCCCTGTGCAGACCTTGGTCCCCTTGAAAAATGCTCGGAGTCTCCCATTGACTTCAATGGGCTCGTTATTCGAGACGAGCACTCGAGCATCGGGAAAAGTTCGTCTCGAATAACGAGTACCCGAGCATTTAGTGCTCGCTCATCTCTAATCTAGACCCTTCTTGAAGTTCTCCGCTGTCCCTGCTGTGACCAGCGCCTGAGCAGCTATTCCACAGATTGACCGTTCTCATAGTAAAAAAGCCCTGTCGCCTCCGGTGATTAAACCTTGGTTTCTCCAAACGGAGGCAGTGCCCCCTCGTCTTTTGTGATTTTGATTTAATCTGGAACAACTTACCACCATATTTTTGTATGGACCATTCATATATTATATAATTAATCATGTCCCCCTCGTAGTCGTCCCTTTCCAGAGTAAATAATTTAGTTGTTTTAATCTTTCTAAATTTATTTACAGTAACAAAAATTTAGACAACAAAAATACAAACATTTTTTAATAAAACCTAAAACCATAAAATCACTCCACTTATCGTTGTGTCCCAAAATTCCTTATATAAAACACATTATTCCAGGCACTGAACCCCATAACGGAAAATAACGCTCAAATGTTCCAATTGCTACTTTTTAGCAAATATAAAAATGCAGTGTTTGGGCCAGGTGATCCAGGCACATTTGATGTGATGCGAGTTGAGCACATCACACGCGCAAGTGTGGAAGGGGCCTTAGGGTTTTTCAGAAGACTTTTTGTGCTAAAAAACACATCTTATATTCGGTATATAAGGTAAACAAAAATTAAGGGATGAAGGAGCAGCAGATTCTGGGAAAAAGACTTTAAAGGATTATCATTGCTTCAACAAAATACACGTGAAATGCTTTATAAGGGAAACTGTCAGCATAAATTGACCTAATAGCTATTACCATATGTCATAAAGCAGCTGAACACATTCTATACATGTATATTTCATGGTCCAGTTAGGTGGCATCATCCAGATGTTGATGTGACATGTAATTTATTTGTATAAAGTCAGAGGGTGGAGAGTTTAACCCTGAAGTCAAGCTCTCCTCACTTATAGAATGCCCTCTTGACTGTAATTGATGGTCCTGCATCCAGACACATCACTTAACAGACCTCCTTCACTCTGAGGTGAGACTTTACACCATTATATCTCACTTCAAGTAGATTTTCTGGATGATGCCACCACACTGAGACATGAAAGAAACATGACCTTGAAGGTGTTAATCTGCTTCACAACATCGGGTAATGATTAATTAGTTCAATTTATGATGACAGTTTTCCTTTAAATAAACAAAAAGGCACTCACCTCTTTTTTTTTTAACACATGGTGCAGGAAAATCCCAGTGCCAGTGAAAGCACAACACGCCTGATACCGTACTTACCTATGCTCCCTCTCCCTCCCCTAAGTGCTATCTTTCTTTGCTATATCTATCGACATGACTCTATTTGTGGTATTGTGGACTGGACACCACTAAGGAAAATAACTCTTTCCATTTCCAGAATGATTCAGCCATGGATAAATTTCACATTAACATGAAGTGATATTTTATCTAAGCACAAACCCCATCCATTATGCTTTACAGTAAAGAATCCTTGTCTGTATGCATCTTTCATGAAGATGCCCTATTGACTTAGCCAGGGCCGGCAATATGGGTAAGCAAAGTGGGCAATTGCCAAGGGCCCTCTGGAAGAATCTCTTTCAAATGAATCTAAAATTGTGTTTCTAGGTGCCATGGATCCAGAGTATTGAGGTTTAAAGTGAGAATATCAGGTGCGATTTTTATAATATAAAAAAACTCCCGATGGCATTTTAACAGTTAATATCTCCGTTTCCTGACACTTAGATTCAAATAAAAAGGAGACTCTCATCTTCATAGAAAAGAAGTGAGATACTATGTCTCACAGATCCAGAGATACAGCCCTCTGAAGTGTCCCCCCTCCAGATTCTTAGCCATCAGGCTGCAGATGGGGATAATATCAACTAATATTCATGTTTTAACCCTCTCCTATCCAGAGCTATCTAATAACACAGTTTCTTCTCTTGGCTTTTATTTCGTGATTTTTTTTTCCGAAAATTGACTGATACAATGAACATTCGATCTTCTTCGCTTAATGTGGTGACACATTAACACAGCACCCAGAACATGTCCAGAAAGCTATATGTAACAAAAACAAACACCACAGTTCTGGAATAAAGTTTTTATTTCCCACTCCTCCATTATTTACACCTATGCTATTTTCTCACTCAAATTCTTATGAAGCGCGAGGGTTCTGTTATTGTGTGGCTACACATTGGCGCTAAGATGTTGCGAGCATACTTGTCCGAGCTTGATGCTCGGTCGATATTATTAGCTTACCGAAACGGCTATGCTCGGACGAGTATTTCGCTCTGCTCGAAATCGAGCTTTTACTTAAGAAAACACATGAAGAACGTGACACCTTTCTGCACTATGTCTTCTAATAAGTTAGCAGAGGTACGGAAACATCTGCAATGTGTTCTTCACTGAAGAACACATTGCAGTTTGTTTCCATACATCTGCTAACTTATTAGAAGACACAGTGGCAGAAAGGTGTTTCTTACAATAGTATGTGAAAAACACATGGCAGATGTTTAACACGGATCATTTCCTTTTTGAATTTCCACAATATTCCATTGAAAAAAAAAAACCAACAACGGACTGACTTCCTATTTCTCAATAAATTACACATTTTATTGCAGATCCTGGTCCCCTTGAAAATGCTGAGTCTCCCATTGACTTCAATGGGTTTTGTTATTCAGACAAGCACTCAGCATCGGAAAATTCGACTCGAGTAACGAGCACTCGAGCATTTTAGTGCCGCGTCATCTCTCTTGGCGCACATCTAAAAGTGACTTTTGTTTTCTCATTAGCTTGGTTTATGGATAAATTTTATTTATTTGGGTTAGCATCTGTAGGGAGCATACATGATATAGCTGTAACGCTCATGCAATTTTCACAAAAATAGTTTGTGTCCCCTGTGGATTTAACATTCCCTTTGCTGCATATTTTGTGGGGTAGTATGATCTCCTCACATCTGCTGTTTTAGGAAGTATATTTTCTTTATATAACCATTCTGGATTTGTACATATTTTAGAGGAAATTTTGAATTTTCATGCAATTTTTGCATTGTTGTTGTTTTTGCTGCAAAGTTGCAGAGGTGTTATGTAGTATGAATTTAAAAGTTGTTTAATGGTGATTTCTGGAAAATTTATTTTGGCAGAATAGAAGCTTTTTATTTGTGTGTATATTTTTAAACGCATTTGTGGATAGCAACCAAATTGTCACATTTTGTTTTAAGCATTTTTGGTAGTGTAAATTCTTGATGTTGTGCTTTGTGGTGTATATAAATCTGCTCACTTGTGTTATATTTTTTAAATCCCTACTTGCGTAAACCTACACTTCAATGTGAGTTTTATGTAAAAACGTGCGTTATCAAGGCATTTTCAATGCACTTTTTGTTTGGACTTGTGTTTGTCACAATTACATGAGGGTGGTCAAAGGTATATTGCAAAATGCATTGCCTGGTTGTCTGCTTTCAAAATTCTATAGGTTTTATGGCGCCTTTACTTTTTGATCTGTTTTATTGCTAATTTTGCAGGTGTGTACTATCTCAAATTTCTAGCTGAAAAGCAGATATTTAGTTATTACAGTTTTTAGTGATATTATGATGATTTATTCATGCGAACATATCAATATGCGGCATTTGTGAACTCTACACATGTCCATCTATTACATTAGAAGATGTTAAGGTAAATATTTTCTGTTTGTAGCACATTGTTTTTCATCAAAGTCAAATTTTTAGTATTTTTTATAAAATGTTTCAGTTTGAATCAAAATTGGATGAAGCGCATATTGTCTATTACTCTTTATTGCAATTTTGAAAATGGGGCTAGTGTCTGCTTTCAGAAAATATGTGGTTTGCTGCTGTTTACTTAATTCTTTTTGCTGTAATATTATAGTGCTGTAACGTTATAGTTCTGCATCTTGAAATCTCGATCATCTTTCATATTTTTCTTATATCATTATACTTATGATTAATAATTCTTTATTTATATAGCGCACACAATTACACAGCGCTGCCCAGACCCGCCAAATCAGTACCTGTCCCCAAGGTGCCTCATAATTTTCCTCTTAACCTCCCTAGTCCAGCTATATCCTTCATTATCTGATTGTGCCAAGCACAATGAGGTGCTGGTGGAAACTAATAGGTCATATTTGTTTTCTACTTATGATAGTATGATAGTGTTAAAGGAATCTACCATCAAAATCAAGCATGATAAACCAGGGCACTTACTTATAGATCCAGACACTGAGACCATGGTAATCTTCTTATATTTGTTACCCACCCCCTCCTCCCTTCCTTCTATAATCAAATCAACAAATTTTAAAATTTTGCTTATGATCCAGAGGCCTCCATGCTGTAGCTTCACAGGCTGCTACACTGTGCAGTAGCTTGTTCTTCTCCTGCCCCTGCTTCCTCAGCACTTCCCCCCTCCCTCTTCCTGATGTAATCTCACACAGTGAGATGGAAAATGCTCCTGCACAGTGTAACACATATGAAACTACAGCACAGAGGGGCTCTAGAAAGTCCCCCCATAACACCTTGGCTCATCATTTTAAAAGTTGATTATAGAAGAAAGGAGGCCATGGATAACAATATAGAAGATTACCACAGTCACGGTGCCTGTATCTATGAGTAGGTCCCTGGTTTTCATGCCCAATTTTCAGGGTATATTTTCTTTAAATATAGTAATACTATGCAATGAATCTGTATAATTAAAACAATCATGTTAAAGACTTCTCTTTTCCTGGTATCATGATTTGGTACGGAGCCTTTTTTCTGGCTCCCCCTGTCCCTATAAGAATAGTGTACACATTGTCAAAGTGTATTTATAGTTAAACAGTTTTTATCCTGAAAAAAAAAAGATAATTCGATAAAAGTTACTTTTCTGATGCACGAGCTGTGCCCCTGGTCCCATTTGTCTCATGTGTACACTATTCTCTATGGGACAGGGGGGAGCCAGAAAAGGTTCCTGATGACAGGTTCCCTTTAAAGGGGTTATCCGGTTATAAAAAATTACTTCTGGCCGGCTGGGGTGGGCTATTTAAACATAATAAACTCTACTTATCTCGTCGGGGCTGCTCCTCTGTGCGCCGATTTTATACAGGGGCACACAGAGAGATTCCGCCGGCCGGAGACCCCATCACACCACTCCCAGCGCTTACAACCTGAAGATATAGGACAGATATGAAGCTCCCTGTGCGGCGCGCTTCTTGTGCCCCTGAAACACACAGGGGCACGAATCAAACGGACCGCGGCACGGGAATTGGCCATGCGCCGGGAGGTAATGTACTGTTTATTATTTTAAATAGCCCGCCCCACGCGCCCTAAGTATTTTTAACACCTGGATAACCCCTTTAAGGCAGATTACACAAGCTCTCTCCCAAAAGGGCAGTCCCCCTATTTCCTATACTCACTCTGCGCATAACACATAAATGTAACCTACACACATCAAAGAAATTTTACATTGAGCCTTTGATTTAGAAATATGTGCTTCTAATTGTGATGTAAGACAAAACCAACTCTAAATTTTTAATGCCAAAGTCGTCTAATCAGGTATCACATTACTACATCAATGTGAAACCCTGGCTCGTATCAAACTGACTCTCGTATCTGACACAAACGGAGAATACTACGACAAAGTGCAGCTGGTTACACCATCCTATTCACTTTACTGTACAGCCCTACAACAACGTGAACACAACTGCTGGCAAATCCATTTTAAGATGCTTTGGCTGCATTCTCTGTTGTATCAGCTGCTCCTGGTCTCAACAAATCACAGGGGGAAGGGGGGCGAAGGTCATAGATCGACACAAAGATACACCAAAGCTTTGTATGCACTGTGATTGCAAGAACAAAGTTTCTGTTTTCTTCAGTAGTTACTAAGTTTTATTCTTCACATCATACAGGATATTTAGAAACTGCAATATAGCAAGTAATGTAGAGTATAGGGATTTAACATACAAGATAGGTAACATAGGTTTTTTCTGAAGTTGAATTTGTATGTAAGTCGAAACTTGTATATTTATAATTTAGCTCAGATAAAGTTTTTTAAAATTTGAACATTTTTTTGTTGTAATTGGCCACGGATTATACTAAGCTTATTAAAAATTATTACTAAAGCAATCAACACCTTACAGCGATCATTTGCAGTCTGGGTCTATGTAGCATTGAGAGAGCTTCACCAGAGGTCACAGTGGGCCGAGGGTTCCGTCTTTAACTAGGGGTCGTCTAAGTCCATATAGTCCTTAAGTAGGGACCGCTGTCAGAAATAAATAAGACGGTCCTAATGGCTAAAATAGAAGTGCAGTCCCATCCGCCAAATAATCTAGATCCTCCATATGTAATAGACAAATTGTGATTTTTACAGAATTGAGCAATTTTGGACAGAAAGATTACCTGACCACTGTACAGTGAGGGTTAGAAGTAGGAGTTATTTGAAATATTTACAGATATTCAACTTTTTTACAGATTTGATTTAAAAAAATAAAATGACTGGAGAGAGGCCAAGGAAACATTGCCTGTCACGGGTGCTCCACCGATCAATGTCGAGGATCGCGAGTACAGCCGTGCTCCTGTTCTTGCCGGTCCCCATCCTCCTACCTGCCACTTACCTCTCTGGCTCCCCTCCTAGTGCACGCGCGCGCATCATTCCCTGATTACTAAAGGTCCAGCTCCTTCCCATTGGCGTGGTCACTTCCGTGTTTCCTATATAACCTGGCCTTCCTCACTTATGGCCGGATCTTCAAGCTTCCCCTGAAGTGAAACCTCTATGGATCCCAAGGTCCTGTTTCCTGTGCGTTTCCAGACGCCTCCGTGTCCCTGTGCGTTTCCAGACACATCCTGTGGTCGTGTCGGTGGTCGTAACCTTGGTCCATGTCCTGGTACTCGTATCCTGTGTCCGTGTCCTGTGATTTGTATCCTGTGGTCCATATCCCGTGGTCGGTATCCTGTGGTCCGTGTCCGTTGGTCCCTATCCCTGTGCGTCCATGTGCGGTGGTCCTATCCTGTGGTCCTTATCCTGTGGTCACGTGTCCGGGGGTCCATAGCCTGTGGTCCGTGTCCTGTGGTCTGTATCCTGTGGTCCGTTCCCGTATGACTGTGCTGCCTGCTGAGCTATCCATGTTTTCACCCCGTGGTGACTCCTGCTTTCTGTGCTTCTGCCGTGCCTTCCCAGAGTTCCAGCCCAGAGGTGTCTTCACTCCATACCATAGCAGACCGTGCTCCTCTGCCCTCCTACTTGTCAGCTCAAGTAGTGACTGTTTTCCTTCTTCTGTTGCCTTGGCTGCCACCGCTGGGTCTCATACCAACCCCGCAGTGGTCCAGAGGTTCCAATGGTCACTGACTCCTCCCTCTGGACTCTTTTCATAGAGACTTTTAGTCTGTTGTCTGTGTGCCGGTAACATTACCTTCACATCTAGCCATGTTGGTTGTAACCATGCCCTTTTCAATCATTCTCCAAAATCCCAGTTAATTGAATGGCTTCTTTTATGGTAAATCTACCCCTGAATATACAATCGTTATCAGGGAAGCACTTCTTTCACCACTTACTTGGTTTATCTCATCATCCCCGACTTTCAACCTTGAATTGAAATTTCAATTGTACTAGTTAGCTGTTAACGTACAACACTGCTGCCCTCAACATGGCCCTTTTCAGGAACAAGGGTGAATGTACTAATTGTATACTGGTTTGTGTTAATTTGTGGACTACATTAGTACAAATAAAGTAGTAAAAGCTTTATTGCTTAATGAGTCAAGAGATAAAATGAATATAAGAAAATATATAGATAAACACATTTTTTCTTTAGACTTGGCTTTGACCACTAGTGGTCCAGGCATTGCCGGTAAAGACTTATTAGAAATTATTAAACAGAGGGATAATTGCTTTAATTTAGCTTTTAAGATATTGTAAAAAATAGAAGTCTTATATTAAATAGCCCCCAGGACCAAGTTTAGAGGTAATAAGTATTGGGGCCCTAATGTTGACCTGGTGTTTGCACAGCTCCATACTACCAGTACACTTGTTCATTTCGGAACCGGACAACGAAGTGTCAGAACTGAATTCAAAAAAGACAGCGGTCTTCTCCATCAATGTACACCCCGTTCTGTTCCTTTATAGTTCACAAAAAAAAGGCCATCAAACCTATAATCACATATTCCCTTTAGAACTAGCATCGTGTATAACAGATGTGCGTTACGTCTGAGAGATGTTTGTTTAATTGTTACCCACTTTCAGGGTGGATGCCACTAAGGAATTACTGAAAACAAACAAACATTGTCTATGGTTTCTAGAGAAAACTCGCCAACTTAGATGTCTCTGAAAAGTGTATTATGCTATAGTACAAACTGTGTATTCTATAAAAGCGACTTCACTTTTTGTTTGAAGTCCCAATACAATTTATAGAGAAGAACTGTAATGCTCCATATTTGTTTCTGCTTGAGACGTTACAGAAATGTTAAACATATGGGGCACATTTATCAAAACAGTGCAGTCTGTACTATGCGTAGTTTTCCTATTTTAAGTGCAAGGGCGTCAGATTCATGAGTCTGGCGCCCGTTCTCATGAATCTGGGCCCCCCTCACTGCTCTGCAGAGTGCACCCACTTTTTTTGCTGCACCTTTTTCATATGGCTGTGCAACACACTTCTCTGACACTGCATGTAAATGTATTTGTCGCTCCCAAACGCCTAGTGCTTGGTATAGTGCAGACACTTCTTAAAACTTACAATAATGGTTGCAAGTAGTTTTCACTAAAAAGGAACATGCAAAGTCAGAAAAAAAACTGGTGGCAGGGGTTTTATACTGGATCTGGGGCCATGTCTCATTTTATAACTGCAGGTAACACAGAAACAAAATTTAAGTGGGTAGTTATGGGCAAAGGAGTCCATCAATTCAGTTGCACATCAACTGATATGTGCCATCAGTCTATCTACTCTCATAAAGATGCAAATGTTTGCATAAATCAACCTTTCATTTTTACTTTTAATCTCTGCTTACTTTATCTCTACCAGATAACCGCATGAAGCAGGCATAGGGTCCACGAAAGAAATGATATGCATCTGCATGAGCCTGGCCACAACACACCAGAACATGGCTTCGTTATGTAGTGTCTTGTCAAGTGATCAACGGTTGTCCTGAGTGTTGCACTTCTCTCCATCACCTATTTACCTATTCTTTAGTATATCATAATGATTATAGTCCAAAAATACCTTTTTACATTTTATTTTCCAAAGGAGAGGCGATTTTTAAAAAAAAGAAAAGAATAATTTAACATCATTGTAAACTTAGCATTTTCATGGTAAAAAAATCCAAAGAAAAGTGAGAAATCACTTTTCAATATATATGAACGATAAAACAGAGAATATTGCAATTTAAAGGAAAATTCACATAAAATTATAATTGCAGACATCAGGACATTGTCGTTTGACTATGTTACTTGATTTAGAGAAACACTTTTTTTCTTTAATTAAAAAGGGAAAGTTTTAATAAAATGTATGGATTATGGGTACCATACTAATCATTTTACGAATAGATCATTCATTGATATCTATAAAACATGGAACATCCCCCAAGTGGTCTATTATCCTGCTATTGGGAACTGCCCATGTCTGCCCAGTGCCTGAGGAAGATCATCAGCAACGGAACGCGTGTGTGCATCCGGCCACAGGTCTGTGCCTAGCATTCCTCCTCCTATCATGCTTGACACTTAGCAACTTTGGGCTACTTGGTCTCGTGTCGTTCTAACTACATGGGGTTTCCCCTGCTTTTTTTACCTTTTCATGGCAACTGATCAACTCTTTCGGGAACCCAGTACACCCAGCTTGGCTCCACTGAGTGTTTGGATTGATAGTGCACATGTTCTTTCAGGATAGATCAAGGCATGGTCATTAGGACTCTATACTTACCTTTTTGAGGAAATGGGCATTTACACATTTTGTGCTGACTGTGTGGCCGCGCGTGGGTCCTTGTAACGTAGGCTTTGATCCCTTGTTGTATATATGTGTATTTGTACACCTTTTAAATGTTTTTAAAAAACATGCATGTATGACACTTTTTGGTATTTTTTGTGAATTACAAAAAGTTTCTGACCTTTAGCCTTTACACACGGTGGCCTTCTTATATCCTAAACTTATAAGAACGCTACTACACTTGATCTTATACAAAAGGTTCTTAGAAGTGCTGTTTGGGGAGTAGCCTAGAGACAGGGGCTTGGATTGGCGAAAGCTCGCCTGGCAGCGGAGCGCCAGCTCCATCTCAAGATCCAACTAACATAGTTTTAACTGCAGCACCTTTAATCTACTACTAGTTCACTGCCTCCATACATCGTCCCCTTATCAAACGAGCTGTGTCAGGCAGAATTTTCAGGTGTTTCACCAGATACATAGTGGAACTCGGCCCATCTGTCGCCGCCATGCTGGAGACCTGAAGTTGCAATCATAGCAGCGCAATATGAATGCCCCATACTGTCGCTCTTAATCATGGAAGTCGTCTCCATGGCTGCCTCCACATGTTGTCCCCTTATCAAAAGAGCTGTGTCAGGCTCATTTTTCGGGTGTTTCACCAGATACGTTATGGAACTTGGTCACTATGTCGCCACCATGCTGTGTTATCGACTAAATATACCGTCAACCTTTTGTTCACATAGGAAATCATTTCACCTCCTTTGGTGAAACCTGAGTCCATTTAGGGTATGTCGCCATGAGACTCTCTAGCCTGCCACTGCTGCCGCTGCCTCTGCATGCCGTCCCCTATAGTGTCAGGGTCAATTATTGCATGTTTTAGATGCTATCTAGCCTCATTCGGTCACTCTGTCATGGCCATGCTGTTGCCCATAATTTTGGCATAATGGTGCGATTAAGCAGCCTCAGAGGCATCCATGCATGCTGCCCCTGCTGTTTCCTGTCCATTTCCGTGGTGTTTCCATCCTTTTCTGAGGTTCCCAGGTGTTTGGCCAAGCTTCCCTGTGCAGAGCCTTGGTCCCCTTGAAAAATGCTCGAGTCTCCCATTGACTTCAATGGGGCTCGTTATTCGAGACGAGCACTCGAGCATCGGGAAAAGTTCGTCTCGAATAACGAGTACCCGAGCATTTTAGTGCTCGCTCATCTCTAATCTAGACCCTTCTTGAAGTTCTCCGCTGTCCCTGCTGTGACCAGCGCCTGAGGCAGGCTATTCCACAGATTGACCGTTCTCATAGTAAAAAAGCCCTGTCGCCTCCGGTGATTAAACCTTGGTTTCTCCAAACGGAGGCAGTGCCCCCTCGTCTTTTGATTTGATTTAATCTGGAACAACTTACCACCATATTTTTTGTATGGACCATTCATATATTTATATAAATTAATCATGTCCCCTCGTAGTCGTCTCTTTTCCAGAGTAAATAAATTTAGTTGTTTTAATCTTTCTAAATTTATTTACAGTAACAAAAATTTAGACAACAAAAATACAAACATTTTTTAATAAAAACCTAAAAGACCATAAAATCACTCCACTTATCGTTGTGTCCCAAAATTCCTAGTATATAAAAAACAATTATTCCAGGCACTGAACCCCATAACGGAAAATAACGCTCAAATGTTCCAATTGCTACTTTTTAGCAAAATATAAAAAATGCAGTGTTTGGGCCAGGTGATCCAGGCAGCATTTGATGTGATGCGAGTTGAGCACATCACACGCGCAAGTGTGGAAGGGGCCTTAGGGTTTTTCAGAAGACTTTTTGTGCTAAAAAACACATCTTATATTCGAGTATATAAGGTATACAAAAAAATTAAGGGATGAAGGGAGCAGCAGATTCTGGGAAAAAGACTTTAAAGGGATTATCATTGCTTCACAAAAAATACAGCGTGAAATGCTTTTAAAGGGAAACTGTCAGCATAAATTGACCTAATAAGCTATTACCAGTATGTCATAAAGCAGCTGAACACATTCTAGATCATGTATATTTCATGGTCCAGTATGGTGGCATCATCCAGATGTTGATGTGACATGTAATTTAGTTGTATAAAGTCAAGGAGGTGGAGAGTTTAACCCTGAAGTCAAGCTCTCCTCACTTTAGAATGCCCTCTTGACTGTAATTGATGGTCCTGCATCCAGACACATCACTTAACAGACCTCCTTCACTCTGAGGTGATGACTTTACAACCAATGTATATCTCACTTCAAAGTAGATTTTCTGGATGATGCCACCACACTGAGACATGAAAGAAACATGACCTTGAAGGTGTTAATCTGCTTCACAACATACTGGTAATGATTAATTAGTTCAATTTATGATGACAGTTTTCCTTTAAATAAAACAAAAAGGCACTCACCTCTTTTTTCTTTTAACACTGGTGCAGGAAAGATCCCAGTGCCAGTGAAAGCACAACACGGCTGATACCGTACTTACCTATGCTCCCCTCTCCCCTAAGTGCTATCTTTCTTTGCTATATCTATCGTACATAGACTCTATTTTGGTATTGTGGACTGGACACCACTAAGGAAAATAACTCTTTCCAATTTCCAGAATGATTACAGCCATGGATAAATTTCACATTAACATGAAGTGATATTTTTATCTAAGCACAAACCCTCACTCCATTATGCTGTTACAGTAAAGAATCCTGTCTGATAATGCATCTTTCATGAAGATGCCCTATTGACTTAGCCAGGGCCGGCAATATGGGTAAGCAAAGTGGGCAATTGCCAAGGGCCCTCTGGAAGAATCTCTTTCAAATGAATCTAAAATTGTGTTTCTAGGTGCCATGGATCCAGAGATATTGAGGTTTAAAGTGAGAATATCAGGTGCGATTTTTATATATAAAAATAACTCCCGATGGCATTTTAACAGTTAATATCTCCGTTTTCCTGACACTTAGATTCAAATAAAAAAGGAGACTCTCATCTTTCATAAGAAAAAAGAAGTGAGATACTATGTCTCACAGATCCAGAGATACAGCCCTCTGAAGTGTCCCCCCTCCAGATTCTTAGCCATCAGGCTGCAGATGGGGATAATATCAACTAATATTCATGTTTTTAACCCTCTCCTATCCAGAGCTATCTAATAACACAGTTTCTCTCTTATTGCCTTTTATTTCGTGATTTTTTTTTCCGAAAATTGACTGATACAATGAACATTCGATCTTCTTCGCTTAATGTGGTGACACATTAACACAGCGACCCAGAACATGTCCAGAAAGCTATATGTAACACCAAAAACACACACATGTTCTGGAATAAAGTTTTTATTTCCCACCATCCTCCATTATTTACACCTATGCTATGTTCTCACTCAAATTCTTATGAAGCGCGGAGGGTTCTGTTATTGTGTGGCTAACACATTGGCGCTAGAGATGTGCGAGCATACTTGTCCGAGCTTGATGCTCGGTCGAGTATTAGCTTACTCGAAACGGCTCATTGCTCGGACGAGTATTTCGCCTGCTCGAGATCGAGCTTTTACTTAAGAAAACACAGTGAAGAACAGTGACACCTTTCTGCACTAATGTCTTCTAATAAGTTAGCAGATGTACGGAAACATCTGCAATGTGTTCTTCACTGAAGAACACATTGCAGATGTTTCCATACATCTGCTAACTTATTAGAAGACACGAGTGCAGAAAGGTGTTCTTCACAATAGTATGTGAAAAACACATGGCAGATGTTTAACACGGATCATTCTCCTTTTTGAAGTTCCACAAATATTCCATTGAATAAAAAAAACCAACAAACAGGACTGACTTCCTTATTTCTCAATAAAATTACACATTTTATTGCAGAGCCTTGGTCCCCTTGAAAAATGCTCGAGTCTCCCATTGACTTCAATGGGTTTTGTTATTCGAGACGAGCACTCGAGCATCGGGAAAAGTTCGACTCGAGTAACGAGCACTCGAGCATTTTAGTGCTCGCTCATCTCTAATTGGCGCACATCTAAAAGTGACTTTTGTTATCTCATTAGCTTGGTTTATGGATATATATTTATTTATTTGGGTTAGCATTCTGTAAGGGAGCATACAATGATAGATCTGTGTAACGCTCAGTGCAATTTTCTACAAAAATAGTTTGGTGTCCCCTGTGGATTTAACATTCCCTTTGCTGCATATTTTGTGGGGTATGTATGATCTCCTCACATCTTGCTGTTTTAGGGAAGTATATTTTCTTTATATAACCATTCTGGATTTGTACATATTTTAGAGGAAATTTTGAATTTTCATGCAATTTTTGCATTGTGTTGTTGTTTGCTGCAAAGTTGCATGAAGGTGGTAGTGTATATGAATTTAAAAGTTGTTTACATGGTGATTTCTGGAAAAAATTTATTTTGGCAGAATAGAAGCTTTTTATTTTGTGTGTGATATATTTTTAAACGCATTTGTGGATAGCAACCAAATATGTCACATTTTTGTTTTAGCATTTTTGGTAGTGTAAATTCTTGATGTTGTGCTTTGTGGTGTATATAAATCTGCTCACTTTGTGTTATTATTTTTAAATCCCTACTTGTGCGTAAACCTACACTTCAATGTGAGTTTTATGTAAAAACGTGCGTTATCAAGGCATTTTCAATGCACTTTTTGTTTAATGACTTGTGTTTGTCACAAAGTTACATGAGGGTGGTCAAATGTTAATTGCAAAATGCATTGCCTGGTTGTCTGCTTTCAAAATTCTATAGGTTTTATGGCGCCTTTACTTTTTGATCTGTTTTATTGCTATATTTTGCAGGTTGTGACTATCTCAAAATTTCTAGCTGAAAAGCAGATATTTAGTTATTACAGTTTTAGTGATATTATGATGATTTATTCATGCGAACATATCAATATGCGGCATTTGTGAACTCTACACATGTCCATCTATTACATTTAGAAGATGTTAAGGTAAATATTTTCTGTTTGTAGCACATTGTTTTTCATCAAAGTCAAATTTTTAGTATTTTTTATAAAATGTTTCAGTTTGAATCAAAATTGGATGAAGGCGCATATGTCTATTAACTCTTTATTGCAATTTTGAAAATGGGGCTAGTGTCTGCTTTCAGAAAATATGTGGTTTGCTGCTGTTTACTTTAATTCTTTTTGCTGTAATAGTTATAGTGCTGTAAACGTTATAGTTCTGCATCTTGAAATCTCGATCATCTTTCATATTTTTCTTATATCATTATACTTATGATTAATAATTTCTTTATTTATATAGCGCACACAGATTACACAGCGCTGCACAGACCCGCCAAATCAGTACCTGTCCCCAAGGTGCCTCAGTAATTTTCCTCTTAACCCTCCCTAGTCCAGCTATATCCTTCATTATCTGATTGTGCAAAGCACAATGAGGTGCTGGTGGAAAACTAATAGGTCATATTTGTTTTCTACTTATGATAGTATGATAGTGTTAAAGGAAATCTACCATCAAAATCCAGCATGATAAACCAGGGGCACTTACTTATAGATCCAGACACTGAGACCATGGTAATCTTCTTATATTTGTTACCCACGGCCTCCTTCCTTCTATAATCAAATCAATCAAATTTTAAAATTTTGCTTATGATCCAGAAGGCCTCCATGCTGTAGCTTCACAGGCTGCTACACTGTGCAGTAGCTTGTCTTCTCCTGCCCCTGCTTCCTCAGCACTTCCCCCCTCCCTCTTCCTGATGTAATCTCACACAGTGAGATGGAAAATGCTCCTGCACAGTGTAACAACATATGAAACTACAGCACAGAGGGGCTCTAGTAAAGTCCCCCATAACACCTTTGGCTCATCATTTTAAAAGTTGATTATAGAAGAAAGGAGGCCATGGATAACAAATATAAGAAGATTACCACAGTCACGGTGCCTGGATCTATGAGTAAGGGTCCCTGGTTTATCATGCCCAATTTTCAGGGTATATTTTCTTTAAATATAGTAAATACATAGCAATGAATCTGTATAATTATGAAACAATCATTGTTAAAGACTTCTCTTTTCCTGGTATCATGATATTGGTACGGAGCCTTTTTTCTGGCTCCCCCTTGTCCCTATAAAGAATAGTGTACACATTGTCAAAGTGTATTTATAGTTAAACAGTTTTTATCCTGAAAAAAAAAAGATAATTTCGATAAAAGTTTACTTTTCTGAATGCAGAGCTGTGCCCCTGGTCCCATTTGTCTCATGTGTACACTATTCTCTATGGGGACATGGGGGGAGCCAGAAAAAGGTTCCTGATGACAGGTTCCCTTTAAAGGGGTTATCCGGTTATAAAAAATTACTTATGGCCGGGCTGGGGTGGGCTATTTAAACATAATAAACATCTACTTATCTCGTCCGGTGCTGCTCCTCTGTGCGCCGATTTTTATACAGGGGCACACAGAGAGATTCCGGCCGGCCGGAAGCTCCCATCTGACACCATCTCCCAGCGCTTACAACGCTGAGATATAGGGACAGATAGGGAAGCTCCCTGTGCGCGGCTTCTGTGCCCCTGTAAACAAACAGGGGCACAGATCAAACGGACCGCGGCACGGGACATTGGCGGCGCCGGAGGAGGTAAGTACATGTTTATTATTTTAAATAGCCCGCCCCAGCCCGGCCCTAAGTAATTTTTAACACCTGGATAACCCCTTTAAGGCAGATTACAAGCTGCTCTCCCAAAAGGGCAGTCCCCCTATTTCCTATACTCACTCTGCTGCATAAACACATAAAATGTAACCTTACACACATCAAAGAAAATTTTACATTGAGCTTTGATTTAGAAATATGTGCTTTCTAATGTGATGTAAGACAAAACCAACTCTAAAGTATTTTAATGCCAAGAGTCTTCTAAGTCAGGTATCAACATTACTACATCAGAATGTAGAAACCCTGAGCTCTTATTAAACTGATCCTCGTATCTGACACAAAGGAGAATTAACTACGAGCAAAGTGCAGCTGGTTACACGTCCTATTCACTGTAATGTACAGCCCTACAACAACTGAACACAACTGCTGGACAAATCACTTTTAAGATGCTTTAGGCTGCATTCTCTTGTATGTATCAGTCTCCTGGTCTCAACAAATCACAGGGGGGAAGGGGGGGCGAAGGTCATAGATCGACACCAAAGATACACCAAAGCTTTGTAATGCACTGATGATTGCAAAGAACAAAGTTTCTGTTTTCTTCAGTAGTTACTAAAGTTTTATTCTTCACTCAGTACAGGATATTTTATGAAACTGCATATAGCAAGTAATGAGAGTATAGGGATTTACATACAAGATAGGTAACATAGGTTTGTTCTGAAGTTGAATTTGTATGTAAGTCGAAACTGTATATTCTATAATTGTAGCTCCAGATAAAGTTTTTTAAAAATTTGAACATTTTTTTGTTGTAATTGGACCACGGATTATTACTAAAGCTTATTAAAGATTATTACTAAAGCTAATACAGACACCTTACAGCGGATCATTGCAGTCTGGGTCTATAGTAAAGCATTGAGAGAGCTTCACCAGAGGTCACAGTGGGCCGAGGGGTCCGTCTTTAACTAGGGGTCGTCTGTAAGTCCAGTGTCCTTAAGTAGGGGACCGCCTGTTCAGGAAAATAAAATAAGACAGTCCTAATGGCTAAAATAGAAATGTTCCAGTCCATCCGCCAAATAATGGCTAGAAATCCGTCCATATGTAATAGACAAATTTGATTTTTACAGAATTTAGCAAATTTTTGGGACAGAAAGATGTACCTGACCACTGTACAGTGAGGGTTAGAAATGAGGGAGTTATTTGAAAATATTTACAGATATTCAAACTTTTTTACAGATTTGATTTAAAATAAAAATGCTGGATGAGAGGCCAAGGAAAATTGCCTGTCACGGGTGCTCCCACGATCAATGTCGAGGATCGCGAGTACAGCCGTGCTCCGCTGCTTGCCGGTCCCCATCCTCCTGCCCTCACTTACCTCTCCTGGCTCCCACTCCTAGTGCACGCGCGCGCTCACTTCCCTGAACTTAAAGGGCCAGCTTCCTTCCCATTGGCGCTGGTCACTTCCGTGTTTCCTATATAACCTGGCGGCTTCCTTCACTTATGGCCGGATCTTCAAGTCTTCCCACTGAAGTGAAAGCCTCCTATGTGTATCCCAAGGTCCTGTTTCCTGTGCGTTTCCAGACGCCTCCGTGTCCCTGTGCGTTTCCAGACACATCCTGTGGTCTGTGTCCGGTGGTCCGTATCCTGTGGTCCATGTCCAGTGGTCCGTATCCTGTGGTCCGTGTCCTGTGATTTGTATCCTGTGGTCCATATCCGGTGGTCGGTATCCTGTGGTCCGTGTCCGGTGGTCCCTATCCTGTGGTCCATGTGCGGTGGTCCATATCCTGTGGTCCTTATCCTGTGGTCCGTGTCCGGTGGTCCATAGCCTGTGGTCCGTGTCCTGTGGTCTGTATCCTGTGGTCCGTTCCCGTATGACTGTGCTCCTGCTGAGCTATCCATGGTTCCAGCCCAGTGGTGACCTCCTGCCTTTCTGTGCTTCTGCCGTGCCTTCCAGAGTTCCAGCCCAGAGGTGTCTTCACTCCATACCAGCATTACCAGTGCTCCTCTGCCCTCCTACTGTCATCTCAAGTAGTGACTGTTTCCTGCTTCTGTTGCCTTGGCTGCCACCGCGGGTCTCATACCAACCCCCGCAGTGGTCCAGAGGGTTCAATGGTCCACTGACTCCTCCCTCTGGACTCTTTTCATAGAGACTTTTAGTTCTGTTGTCTGTGTGACCGGTTACATTACCTTCACATCTAGCCATGTTGTGGTAACCATGCCCTTTTCAATCAATCTCCAAAATCCCAGTTAATTGAATGGCTTCTTTTATGGGTAAATCTACCCCTAAATATACAATACGTTATCAGGGAGAAGCACTTCTTTCACCACTTACTTGGTTTATCTCATCATCCCGACTTTCAACCTTGAATTGAAATTTCAATCTGTACTAGGTAGCTGTTAACGTACAACACTGCTGCCCTCAACATGGCCCTTTTTCAGGAAGCAAGGGTGAATTACTTAATTTGTGTACTGGTTTGTGTTAATTTGTGGACTATTAGTACAAATAAAGTAGTAAAAGCTTTATTGCTATAATGGAGTCAAGAGATAAATGATATATAGAAATATATATATATAAACATATTTTTTCTTTAGACTTTGGCTTTGACCACTAGTGGTCCAGGCATTTGCCGGTAAAGACTTATTTAGAAATTATTAAACAGAGGGGATAATTGCTTTAATTTAGCTTTTAAGATATTGTAAAAAAGTAGAATGTCTTTTATATTAAAATAGCCCCCAAGACCAAGTATTAGAGGTAATAAGTATTGGGCCCTAATGTTGACCTGGTGTTTGCACAGCTCCATACTACCAGTAACAACTTGTTTCATTCGGCCGGAACAAACTGAATTGTTTTCAGAACTGTAATTTTTTTTTTCAAAAAAGTAACAGCTTGTCTTCTCCATCAATTTACACCTCCGGTTCTGTTCCTTTATTTAGTTTAAAAAAATGAAGGCCATCAAACTATAATCAACATATTCCCTTTAGAACTAGCCATTCGTGTATAACAATGTGCTGTACTTCTGAGATTATTGGTTAATTGTTACCCTTTTCATGTTGGATGCCACTAAGGAATTACATGAAGAACAAACACATTGTCTATGGTTTATAGAGAAAAACATCTCTCCAAAACTTATGTCTACCTGAAAAGTGTCTTATATCTATTAGTACAAAACTGTGTATTCTATAAAAGACGACTGCACTTTTTTTGTTTGAAGTCCCAATACAATTTATAGAGAAGAACTGGAATGCTCCATATTGTTCTGCTTAGACGTTACAGAAAATGTAAACATAATGGGGCACATTTATCAAAAACAGTGCAGTCTGTACTATGCGTAGTTTGCCTATGTATAGTGCAAAGGGCGTCAGATTCATGAAGTCTGGCGCCCGTTCTTCATGAATCTGGGCCCCCTGCACTGCTCTGACAGAGTGCACCCACTTTTTTTGCTGCACCTTTTTCATATGGGCTGTGCAACACACTTCTGTCTGACACTGCATGATAAATGTAATGCTCGCTCCGAAACGCCCAGTGCGTTGGGAATAGTGCAGACACTTCTTAAACTTAAATAAGTGTGCAAGTAGTTTTCACTAAAAAGGAACATGCAAAGTCAGAAAAAAAACTGGTGCAGGGGTTTTAATAAATCTGGGCCGATGTCTTCATTTTTATACTGCAGGTAAACACAGGAAAACCAAATATTAATGTGTGTAGATATATGGGCAAAGGAGGTCCATCAAATTCAGTTTGCACATCAACTGATATGTGCCATCAGTCTATCTACTCTCATAAAGATGCAAATGTTTGCATAAATCAACCTTTCATTTTTACTTTTAATCTCTGCTTCTAGTTCTCTACCAGATACCGCATGAAGCAGGCATAGGGTCCACGAAAGAAATGAGATCTGCATCTGCAGGAGCCTTGGCCACAACGACACCAAGAACATGGCTTCTTATGTAGTGTCTGTCAAGTGATCAACGGTTGTCCTGAGTGTTGCACTTCTATCCATCACCTAATATTACCTATGCTTTGGATAAGTCATTAATGATTATAGTCCAAAAATACCTTTTACATTTTATTTTCCAAAGGAGAGGCGATTTTTAAAAAAAAAGAAAAGTAATAATTTAACATCATTTTAAAGTACTTAGCATTTTCATGGTAGAAAAAATCCAAAGAAAAGTGAAGAAATCACTTTTCAAATATATATAGAACGATAAAACAAGAGAATATTGCAATAATTTAAAGGAAAATTCACATAAATATTATAATTGCTAGACATAGGACATTTGTAGTTTGAATATGTTACTTGATTTAGAGAAACAATTTTTTTCTTTAATTAAAAAGGGGAAAGTTATATAATAAAATGTATGGATTTATGGGTACACATACATAATACATTTTGAACAGATCATTCAATTGATATCTATAAAACAATGGAACATCCCCCAAGTGGTCTATTATCGCTATTGGGAACTGCCCATGTCTGCCCAGTGCCTGAGGAAGATGCAATCAGGCGACGGAACGCGTGTGGTGCATCCGGCCACAGGTCTGTGACCTAGCATTTCCTCCTCCTATCATGGACTTGACACTTAGCAACTTTGGCTACTTGGTCTCTGTTCTGTTCTAACTACATGGGGTTTCCCCTGCTTTTTTTACCTTTTCATGCAAACTGATCATACTCTTTCTGGGAACCCAGTACTACCACAGCTTGGCTCCACTGAGTGTTTGGATTTGATAGTGCACATGTTTCTTTCAGGATAGAATCAAGGCATGGTCATTAGGACTCTATACTTACCTTTTGTGAGGAAATTGCATTTACACATTTTGTGCTGACCTGTGGCCGCACGTGGGTCCTTGTTACTAGGCTTTGATCCACCTGGTTGTATATATGTGTATTTGTACACCTTTTAAATGTTTTTAAAAAAAACATGCATGTATGACAACTTTTTGGTATTTTTTGTGAATTACAAAAAAGTTTCTGACCTTTTAGCCTTTACACACTTGCCTTTTTCTCTTTTTGGTTTGAACTGCCCAGTGTCAGCGCTACTAGGCCCTATTTTGTTAAACTTACCACTAGTTTTGAGCGGACCCAAAAAGAAAAGTCAAATGAGGCCTGACATTTCATAATCAGGCATGTGGCTATTTATATGTGAACAAATTTTTTATGCTTTTTCAAGCGTTCATTTCGGCTAATGTTGCTTATTTTGGCTTAAAGCCAATCATTATCTCAAAAATTTAGAATATTATATAAGACCAATTGTAGAATTAATTTTGAATGCGGAAATGCTGGCCAAATGAAAAGTATGTATAGTAAATGCCCTCAATAATTGGATGAGGCTCCTTTTGCATGAATGACTGCATCAATGCGGCACAACATGGAGATCAGCTGATGGCCCTGCAGAGGTGTTGTGAAATCCCAGGTTGCTTTGACAGCCTTTAGCTTGTCTTATTGTTGAGTCTGGTGTCTTTCATCTTCCTCTTGAAAATACCTCATACATTCTTTTTAGGGTTAAGGTCGGTGAGTTTGATGGACATTCAAGTACAGTGAGTCCACAATGGTGTAGTGCTTCAAGAGCCCCCACACACAAACATGTGACATGTTCTGCGAGTGTCACATTCCATGTATTAATCCACTTCTGACCAATAGACAATGCCAGAAGGGTCTTACTTGGGCCAAGGAGAAAAAGAATTGGACTTTTGGAGGGTTTTTTTAGAAGAAAGTACATTTTGCATTTCATTTGGACTCTGTAAGAAGAGGGGATGGGCACAAACCAAGCTGCTTGAGGTGTAGCGTGAAGTCTCCACAATCAGTGATGGTTTGGGGAGCCATGTCATCTGTTGGTATAGGTCCACTGTTTTTTTTTTATCAAGGCCAAAGTGAAGGTAGCTGTCCATCAGGAAATTTTAGAGTACTTCCCTTTGCCAACAAGCTTCTTGGAGAATTTTTATTTTCCAGCAGGACTTGGAACGTGTGCACAATGCCAAACATACCAATACCTAGTTTAATAACCACAGTATCACTCTACTTGATTGACCAGCAAATTTGCCAGACCTGAACTGCATTGAGAATCTATGAGGTATAGTTAATAGGAACATGAGACACCAGATCAATGCAGACAAACTGAAGGCTGCTATCAAAGCAACCTGGGCTTCCATAACTCTGCTGCAGAGCCATCAAGCTGATCCCTTCATGCCATGGCTCACTGATGCAGTCATTTATGCAAAAGGATCCCCGACCAAGTATTGAGGGCAATAATTTTAGGGTTTTTCTTGGCTGTAAGCCATAATCATCTACATTAAAGAATTAAAGTTCACTCTGAGTTTAAATTTTTTAATTGAATTATTGAAAAAAATGACTTTTTGCTGATATTCTAATTCATTGAGATACACCTGTATTTGCCATTTGAAATTTGTACTTTGTATTATATGATCGGACCATGTGATGAGATCATGTGATCAGATCAAAGTGGGAGGAGCTGGTTCTGTCATTTTGGTATAAATACCTGGTAGGCACATTCCACCAGTTAGATGATGATTGTCACCTTAAAAGTGTTAGATTTTATGGACTTGTACTCTGGACATTCATGTTGGTGAACAATACAGATAACATTGGTCTTTGTAAGATGCTGGATCATGCACTGTTTTCTTTATTGGCTTTCAGCCTTCTGTAGAGGGGGGATATGTGCAGCCATGGACCTGTGAGGTTGGTGAGCTGGTTTTCCTTCATATGATCACTTGGAATTTGAACGACACATCATGTATCCAGCATAAAAGTTTGGAATAAACTGAAAAAAATCAATAAATCTGTATGAAATGGCTCTATTCACAGAGTCATGGTAGATACTCATAGTAACAGTCTGGTCTCCTTGGATTGTAAATGCCCACCTACAACATTCATAGTGACCAACTTCTTTCTGACCTTTCTCCCTCCTAACACTTTAGCTTTAATATTCTCTTTCTCTTCCTTATCTTTTATTTCCACTTTTGCTCCACTTCCCTATTATGCCAGCCATCAGTTCCATTTCTACAAAGGGTAGCATTCAAGCAGCTCATGTATCATGTGCATTACTCTTTGTGGTAAGAAATTATTTAATTGTAGCTTTGTAAATGGCTTGATGTCCTAAATGCTTAGAGGTTTTAGAAATCCGTTTGTTCATTTTTAACTAAAACTAAATAGAACATGTTAATAGAAAAAGCTCTATATGCATTTTAACTTGAGGTTCTGTTTGGACATTCTATTTCTGCAGCAAGAACAAATTGCATGGCCACAGAAATGACAGAAATACAATGCAACCCAATTATTAGTCAATGAAAGACACCAGGCACACTTTGTACTAGAGGTATTACTCTATCTGACATGAAACCTAAGATAGATTATCTACCAGCAGAATTTATCTATTTCTGTGACATCATCTACTGTCAGCAGTGATGTAAGGATGGGTCAGTGTTATCTATATAGAGGTCATTGTACAGGGAGGGGGAGGAGATAATGCTTGACATTCAGTCTTTGTTCAGTAGTGATGTAATGATGGGTCAGTGTTATCCATATAGAGGTCATTGTACAGGGAGGGGGAGGAGATAAGCTGTGACATCATCTATTGTCAGTAGTGATGTAATGATGGGTCAGTGTTATCTATATGGAGGTCATTGTACAGGGAGGAGGAGGAGATAAGCTGTGACATCATCTATTGTCAGTAGTGATGTAATGATGGGTCAGTGTTATCTATATATAGGTCATTGTACAGGGAGGGGGAGGGGATAAGCTGTGACATCATCTATTGTCAGTAGTGATGTAATGATGAGTCAGTGTTATCTATATATAGGTCATTGTACAGAGAGGGGGAGGAGGTAAGCTGTGACATCATCTATTGTCAGTAGTGATGTAATGATGGGTCAGTGTTATCTATATAGAGGTCATTGTACAGGGAGGGGGAGGAGATAAGCTGTGACATCATCTATTGTCAGTAGTGATGTAACAGAGTATCTAATAACACAGTTTCTCTCTTATTGCCTTTTATTTCGTGATTTTTTTTTTCCGAAAACTGACTGATACAATGAACATATCGATCTTCTTCGTAATGTGGTGACACATTAACCAACAGCGAACCAGAACATGTCCAGAAGCTATAGTAACACCAAAACACACACATGTTCTGGAATAAAGTTTTTATTTCCCACCATCCTCCATTATTTACACACTATGCTAGTTCTCACTCAAAAATTCTTATGAAGCGCGGGGGTTTCTGTTATTGTGTGGGCAACACATTGGCGCTAGAATGTGCGAGGCATCTTGTCCGAGCTTGATGCTCGGGTCGAGTATTAGCTACTCGAAACGGCTCATTGCTCGGACGAGTATTTCCGCTGCTCGAGATCGAGCTTTTACTTAAGAAAACACAGTGAAGAACAGTGACACCTTTCTGCCACTAATGTCTTTTAATTAAGTTGAGATGTACGGAAACATCGCAATGTGTCTTCACTGAAGAACACATTGCAGATGTTTCCATACATCTGCTAACTTATTAGAAGACAGAGTGCAGAAAGGTTGTTCTTCACAATAGTATGTGAAAAACACATGGCAGATGTTTAACACCGGATGTTCCTTTTTGAAGTTCCACAATATTCCATTGATAAAAAAAACCAACAAACAGGACTGACTTCCTTTATCTCAATAAAATTACACATTTTATTGAGAGCCTTGGTCCCTTGAAAATGCTCGAGTCTCCCATGACTTCAATGGTTTTGTTATTCGAGACGAGCACTCGAGCATCGGGAAAAGTTCGACTCGGAGTAAGACGAGCACTCGAGCATTTTAGTGCTCGCTCATCTAATTGGCGCAAATAAAGTGACTTTTGTTATCTCTTAGCTTGGTTTTATGGATATATAATTTATTGATTGGGTTAGCATCTGTAAGGGAGCATACAATGATAGATCTGTGTAACGTCAGTGCAATTTCTACCAAAAATAGTTTGGGGTCCCTGTGGATTTAACATTCCCTTTGCTGCATATTTTGTGGGGTATGTATGATCCCTCACATTGCTGTTTAGGAAGTATATTTTCTTTATATAACACCATTCTGGATTGTACATATTTTAGAGGAAATTTTGAATTTTCATGCAATTTTTGCATTGTGTTGTGTTTGCGCAAAGTGCATGAGGTGGTAGTGTATATGAATTAAAAGTTGTTTACATGGTGATTTCTGAAAAAATTATTTTGGCAGAATAGAAGCTTTTTATTTTGTGTGTGATTTTTTAAACGCATTGTGGATAGCAACCAAAATGTCACATTTTTGTTTTTAGCATTTTTGGTAGTGTAAATTCTTGATGTTGTGTTGTGGTGTATATAAATCTGCTCACTTTGTGTTATATTTTTAAATCCCTACTTGTGCGAGTAACCTACACTTCAATGTGGTGTTTTATGTAAAAACGTGCGTTTATCAGGCATTTCAATGCACTTTTTGTTTAAGAGACTTGTGTTGTCACAAAGTTCATGAGGGTGGTCTACAAATGTTAATTGCAAAATGCATTGCCTGGTTGTCTGCTTTCAAAATTCTATGGTTTTATGGCGCTTCCTTTCTTTTTGATCTGTTTTATTGCTATATTTTTGCGAGTTGTGAACTATCTCAAAATTTCTAGCTGAAAAGCAGATATTTAGTTATTACAGTTTTAGTGAATTATGATGATTTTCATGCGAACATATCAATATGCGGCATTTGTGAACTCTACATGTCCATTATACATTGAAGATTTAAGGTAAATATTTTTGTTTTGTAGCACATGTTTTTCACAAAGTCAAATTTTGATTTTTTAAAATGTTTCAGGTTGAATCAAAATGGATGATGAAGCGCAATAGTCTATTAACTTTTATTGCAATTTTGAAAATGGGAGTGTCTGCTTTCAGAAAATATGTGGTTTGGCTGCTGTACTTTAATCTTTGCTGTAATAGTTATAGTGCGTTTAAACGTTATGATTCTGCATCTTGAAATCTCGATCATCTTTCATATTTTTCTTATATCATGTATACTATGTAATAATTTCTTTATTTATATAGCGCACACAGATTACACAGCGCTGCAACAGACCCGCCAAATCAGTACTGTCCCCAAGGTGCCTCAGTAATTTTCCTCTTAACCCTCCCTATCCAGTATATCCTTCATTATCTGATTGTGCAAAGCACATGAGGTGCTGGTGGAAAAACTAATAGGTCATATTTGTTTTTCTACTATGATAGTATGATAGTGTTAAAGGAAATTACCATCAAAATCCAGCATGATAAACCAGGGGCACTTACTTATAGATCCAGACACGAGACCATGGTAATTTCTTATATTGTTACCCACGGCCTCCGTCCTTCATAATCAATCAATCAAATTTTAAAATTTTGCTATGATCCAGAAGGCCTCCATGCTGTAGTCTTCACAGGCTGCTACACTGTGCAGTAGCTTGTCTTCTCCTGCCCCTGCTTCCTCAGCACTTCCCCCTCCCTCTTCTGCTGTAATCTCACACAGTGAGAGGAAAATGCTCCTGCACAGTGTAACAACATATGAAACTACAGCACAGAGGGGCTCTAGTAAAGTCCCCATAAACACTTGGCTCATCATTTAAAGTTGATTATAGAAGAAGGAGCCATGGATAACAAATATAAGAAGATTACCACAGTCACGTGCCCGGATCTATGAGTAAGGGTCCTGGTTTATCCTGCCCAATTTTGGGTATTTTCTTTAAATATAGTAATACATAGCAATGAATCTGTATAATTATGAACAATCATTGTTAAAGACTTCTCTTTTCCTGGTATATGATATTGGTACGGAGCCTTTTTCTGGCTCCCCCTTGTCCCTATAAAGAATAGTGTACACATGTCAAAGTGTATTTAGTTAACAGTTTTTATCTGAAAAAAAAAGATAATTCGATAAAAGTTACTTTTCTGAATGCAGAGCTGTGCCCCTGGTCCCATTTGTCTCATGTGTACACTATTCTCTATGGGGACATGGGGGGAGCCAGAAAAAGGTTCCTGATGACAGGGTCCCTTTAAAGGGTTATGGTTATAAAAAATTACTTATGGCCGGGCTGGGGTGGATTTAAAACATATAAACATCTACTATCTCGTCCGGTGCTGCTCCTCTGTGCGCGATTTTATACGGGCACACAGAGAGATTCGGCCGGCCGGAAGCTCCCATCTGACACCATCTCCCAGCGCTTACAACCGCTGAGATAGGGACAGATAGGGAAGCTCCCTGTGCGCGGCTTCTGTGCCCCTGTAAACAAAACAGGGGCACAGAATCAAACGGACGCGGCAAGGGACATTGGCGGCGCCGGAGGAGGTAATACATGTTTATTATTTAAATAGCCGCCCCCAGCCCGGCCCTAAGTAATTTTTAACACCTGGATAACCCCTTTAAGGCAGATTACAAGCGCTCTCCCAAAAGGGCAGTCCCCTATTTCCTATAATCACTCTGCGCATAAACACATAAAATGTAACCTTACACACATCAAGAAAATTTACATTGAGCTTTGATTTAGAAATAGTGCTTTCTAAGTGATGTAAGACAAAACAACTCTAAAGTATTTTAATGCCAAGAGTCTTCTAAGTCAGGTATCAACATACACATCAGAATGTAGAAACCCTGAGCTCTATTAAACTGATCCTCGTATCTGACACAAAGGAGATATAACTACGAGCAAAGTGCGATGGTTACACGTCCTTTTCACTGTAATGTACAGCCCTACAACAACTGAACACAAACTGTGGACAAATCACTTTAGAGCTTTAGGGCATTCTCTTGTATGTATCAGTCTCCTGGTCTCAAAAAATCACAGGGGGGAAGGGGGGGCGAAGGTCATAGATCGACACCAAAGATACACCAAAGCTTTGTAATGCACTGATGATTGCAAAGACAAAGTTTCTGTTTTTCAGTAGTACTAAAGTTTTATTCTCACTCAGTACAGGATATTTATGAAACTGCATATAGCAAGTAATGAGAGTATAGGGATTTACATACAAGATAGGTAACATAGGTTTGTTCTGAAGTTGAATTTGTATGTAAGTCGAAACTGTATATTCTATTTGTAGACTCCAGATAAGTTTTTTTTAAAATTTGAACATTTTTTTGTTTGTAATGGACCACGGATTATTACTAAAGCTTATTAAAGATTATTACTAAAGCTATACAGACACCTTACAGCGGATCATTGCAGTCTGGGTCTATAGTAAAGCATTGAGAGAGCTTCACCAGAGGTCACAGTGGGCCGAGGGGTCGTCTTTAACTAGGGGTCGTCTGTAAGTCCAGTGTCCTTAAGTAGGGGACCGCTGTTCAGGAAATAAAATAGACAGTCCTAAGGTCTAAAATAGAATGTTCCAGTCCATCCGCCAAATAATGGCTGAAATCGTCCATATGTAATAGACAAAATTGATTTTTACAGAATTTAGCAAATTTTGGGACAGAAAGATGTACCTGACCACTGTACAGTGAGGGTTAGAAATGAGGGAGTTATTTGAAATATTTAAAGTATTCAAACTTTTACAGATTTGATTTAAAATAAAAATGCTGGATGAGAGGCCAAGGAAAATTGCCTGTCACGGGTGCTCCCACGATCAATGTCAGGATCGCGAGTACAGCCGTGCTCCGCTGCTTGCCGGTCCCCATCCTCCTGCCCTCACTTACTCTCCTGGCTCCACATCCTAGTGCACGCGCGCGCTCACTTCCTGAACTTAAAGGCCAGCTTCCTTCCCATTGGCGCTGGTCACTTCCGTGTTTCCTATATAACCTGGCGGCTTCCTTCACTTATGGCCGGATCTTCAAGTCTTCCCACTGAAGTGAAAGCCTCCTATGTGTATCCAAGGTCCTTTCCTGTGCGTTTCCAGACGCCTCCGTGTCCTGTGCGTTTCCGACACATCCGTGGTCTGTGTCCGGGTGGTCCGTATCCGTGGTCCATGTCCAGTGGTCCGTATCCTGTGGTCCGTGTCCTGTGATTTGTATCCTTGTGGTCCATATCGGTGGTCGGTATCTGTGGTCCGGTCCGGTGGTCCTATCTGTGGTCCATGTGCGGTGGTCCATATCCTGTGTCCTTATCCTGTGGTCCGTGTCCGGTGGTCCATAGCCTGTGGTCCGTGTCCTGTGGTCTGTATCCTGTGGTCCGTTCCGTATGACTGTGCTCCCTGAGCTATCCATGGTTCCAGCCCCGTGGTGACTCTGCCTTTCTGTGCTTCTGCCGTGCCTTCCAGAGTTCCAGCCCAGAGGTGTTTCACTCCATACCAGCATTACCAGTGCTCCTTGCCCTCTACTGTCATCTCAAGTAGTGATGTTTCCTGCTTCTGTGCCTTGGCTGCCACCGCGGGTCTCATACCAACCCCCGCAGTGGTCCAGAGGGTTCAATGGTCCACTGACTCCTCCCTCTGGACTCTTTTCATAGAGACTTTTAGTCTGTTGTCTGTGTGACCGGTTACATTACCTTCACACTAGCCATGTTGTGGTAACCATGCCCTTTTCAATCAATTCCAAAATCCCAGTTAATTGAATGGCTCTTTTATGGTAAATCTACCCCTAAATATACATACGTTATCAGGAGAAGCACTTCTTTCACCACTTACTTGGTTATCTCATCATCCCGACTTTCAAAACTTGAATTGAAATTTCAATCTGTACTAGGTAGCTGTTAACGTACAACACTGCTGCCCTCAACATGGCCCTTTTCAGGAAGCAAGGGTGAATTACTTAATTTGTGTACTGGTTGTGTTAATTTGTGGACTATTGTACAAATAAAGTAGTAAAAGCTTTATGCTATAATGGAGTCAAGAGATAAATGATATATAGAATATATATATATAAACATATTTTTTCTTTAGACTTTGGCTTTGACCACTAGTGGTCCAGGCATTTGCCGGTAAAGACTTATTTAGAAATTATTAAACAGAGGGGTAATTGCTTTAATTGCTTAAATATTGTAAAAAAGTAGAATGTCTTTTATATTAAATAGCCCCCAAGACCAAGTATTAGAGGTAATAAGTATGGGCCCTAATGTTGACCTGGTGTTTGCACAGCTCCATACTACAGTAACAACTTGTTTCCTTCGGCGGCGGAACAAACTGAATTGTTTTAGAACTGTAATTTTTTTTTTCAAAAAAGTAACAGCTTGTCTTCTCCATCAATTTAAACCTCCGGTTCGTTCCTTTATTTAGTTTAAAAAAATGAGCCATCAAACATAATCAACATATTCCCTTAGAACTAGCATTCGTGTATAACAATGTGCTGTACTTCTGAGATTATGGTTAATTGTTACCCTTTTCATGTTGGAGCCACAAGGAATTACATGAAGAACAAACACATGTCTATGGTTTATAGAGAAAAACATCTCTCCAAAACTTATGTCTACCTGAAAAGTTCTTATATCTTATAGTACAAAACTGTGTATTCTATAAAAGACGACTGCACTTTTTTGTTTGAAGTCCCATACAATTTATAGAGAAGAACTGGAATGCTCCATATTGTTCTGCTTAGACGTTACAGAAAATGTAAACATAATGGGGCACATTTATCAAAAACAGTGCAGTCTGTACTATGCGTAGTTTGCCTATGTATAGTGCAAGGGCGTCAGATTCATGAAGCTGGCGCCCGTTCTTCATGAATCTGGGCCCCCTGCACTGTCTGACAGAGTGCACCCACTTTTGCTGCACCTTTTTCATATGGGTGTGCAACACACTTCTGTCTGACACGCATGATAAATGTAATGCTCGCTCCGAAACGCCTAGTGCGTTGGGAATAGTGCAGACACTTCTTAAAATTAAAATAGTGTGCAAGTAGTTTTCACTAAAAAGGACATGCAAAGTCAGAAAAAAAAAACTGGTGCAGGGGTTTTAATAAATCTGGGCCGATGTCTTCATTTTTATACTGCAGGTAAACACAGGGAAACCAAATATTAATGTGTGTAGATATATGGGCAAAGGAGGTCCATCAAATTCAGTTTGCACATCAACTGATATGTGCCATCAGTCTATCTACTCTCATAAGATGCAAATGTTTGCATAAATCAACCTTTCATTTTTACTTTTTAATCTTGCTTCTAGTTCTCTACCAGATACGATGAAGAGGCTAGGGTCCACGAAAGAAATGAGTCTGATCTGCGCAGAGCCTTGGCCACAACGACACCAAGACATGGCTTCTTATGTAGTGTCTGTCAAGTGATCAACGGTTGTCCTGAGTGTTGCACTTTATCCATCACCTAATATTACCTATGCTTTGGTAAGTCATTAATGATTATAGTCCAAAAATACCTTTTACACTTTTATTTTCCAAAGAGAGAGGCGATTTTTAAAAAAAAGAAAAGTAATAATTTAACATCATTTTAAAGTACTTAGCATTTCATGGTAGAAAAAATCCAAAGAAAAGTGAAGAAATCACTTTTCAAATATATAGAACGATAAACAAGAGAATATTGCAATATATTTAAAGGAAAATTCACATAAATTATAATTGCTAGACATAGGACATTTGTAGTTTGAATATGTTACTTGATTTGAGAAACAATTTTTTTCTTTAATAAAAAGGGGAAAGTTATATAATAAAATGTATGGATTTATGGGTACACATACATAATACATTTTGAACAGATCATTCAATTGAATCATAAAACATGGAACATCCCCCAAGTGGTCTATTATCGCTATTGGGAATGCCCATGTCTGCCCAGTGCCTGAGGAAGATGCACATCAGGCGACGGAACGCGTGTGGTGCATCGGCCACAGGTCTGTGACCTAGCATTTCTCCTCCATCATGGACCTGACACTTAGCAACTTTGGCTATGGTCTCTGTCTGTTCTAACTACATGGGGTTTCCCCTGCTTTTTTTACCTTTTCATGCAAATGACATACTCTTTCTGGGAACCCAGTACTACCACAGCTTGGCTCCACTGAGTGTTTGGATTTGATAGTGCACATGTTTCTTTCAGGATAGAATCAAAGCATGGTCATTAGGACTCTATACTTACCTTTTGTGAGGAAATTGCATTTACACATTTTGTGCTGACCTGTGGCGCACGTGGGTCCTTGTTACTAGGCTTGATCACCTGGTTGTATATATGTGTATTTGTACACCTTTTAAATGTTTTTAAAAAAAACATGATGTATGACAACTTTTTGGATTTTTTGTGAATTACAAAAAAGTTTCTGACCTTTTAGCCTTTACACACTTGCCTTTTTCTCTTTTGGTTTGAACTGCCCAGTGTCAGCGTACTAGGCCCTATTTTGTTAAAATTACCACTAGTTTTGAGCGGACCCAAAAGAAAAGTCAAATGAGGCCTGACATTTCATAATCAGGCATGTGGCTATTTATATGTGAACAAATTTTTTATGCTTTTTCAAGCGTTCATTTCGGCTAATGTTGCTATTTTGGCTTAAAGCCAATCATTATCTCAAAAATTTAGAAATATATATAGACCAATTGTGAGAATTAATTTTGAATGCGGAAATGCTGGCCAAATGAAAAGTATGTATAGTAAATGCCCTCAATAATTGGATGAGGCTCTTTGCATGAATGAAGCATCAATGCGCACAACATGGAGATCAGCTGATGGCCCTGCAGAGGTGTTTGTGAAATCCCAGGTTGCTTTGACAGCCTTTAGCTTGTCTTATTGTTGAGTCTGGTGTCTTTCATCTCCTCTTGAAATACCTCATACATTCTTTTTAGGGTTAAGTCGGTGAGTTTGATGGACATTCAAGTACAGTGAGTCCACAATGGTGTAGTGCTTCAAGAGCCCCCACACACCAAACTGTGACATGTTCTGCGAGTGTCACATTCCATGTATTAATCCACTTCTGACCAAAGACCATGCCAGAAGGGTCTTACTTGGGCCAAGGAGAAAAAGAATTGGATTTTGGAGGGTTTTTTAGAAGAAAGTACATTTTGCATTCATTTGGCTCTGTAAGAAGAGGGGATGGGCACAAACCAAGCTGCTTGAGTGTGTAGCGTGAAGTCTCACAATCAGTGATGGTTTGGGGAGCCATGTCATCTGTTGGTATAGGTTCCACTGTTTTTTTTTTTATCAAGGCCAAAGTAAGGTAGCTGTCCATCAGGAAATTTTAGAGTACTTCCCTTTGCCAACAAGCTTCTTGGAGAATTTTTATTTTCCAGCAGGACTTGGAACGTGGGCACAATGCCAAACATACCAATACCTAGTTTAATAACCACAGTATCACTCTACTTGATTGACCAGCAAATTTGCCAGACCTGAACTGCATGGAATCTATGAGGTAAGTTAATAGGAACATGAGACACCAGATCAATGCAGACAAACTGAAGGCTGCTATCAAAGCAACCTGGGCTTCCATAACTCTGCTGCAGAGCCATCAAGCTGATCCCTTCATGCCATGGCTCACTGATGCAGTCCTTTATGCAAAAGGATCCCCGACCAAGTATGAGGGCAATAATTTTAGGGTTTTTTTTGCTGTAAGCCATAATCATCTACATTAAAGAATTAAAGTTCACTCTGAGTTTAAATTTTTTAATTGAATTATTGAAAAAAATGACTTTTTGCGATATTTAATTCATTGAGATACACCTGTATTTGCCATTTGAAATTTGTACTTTGTATTTATGATCGGACCATGTGATGAGATCAGTGTGATCAGATCAAAGTGGGAGGAGCTGGTTCTGTCATTTTGGTATAAATACCTGGTAGGCACATTCCACCAGTTAGATGATGATTGTCACCTTAAAAGTGTAGATTTTATGGACTTGTACTCTGGACATTCATGTTGGTGAACAATACAGATAACATTGGTCTTTGTAAGATGCTGGATCATGCACTGTTTTCTTTATTGGCTTTCAGCCTTCTGTAGAGGGGGGATATGTGCAGCCACAGGACCTGTGAGGTTGGTGAGCTGGTTTCTTCATATGATCACTTGGAATTTGAACGACACATCATGTATCCAGCATAAAGTTTGGAATAAACTGAAAAAAATCAATAAATCTGTATGAAATGGCTCTATTCACAGAGTCATGGTAGATACTCATAGTAACAGTTGGTCTCCTTGGATTGTAAATGCCCACCTACAACATTCATAGTGACCAACTTCTTTCTGACCTTTCTCCTCCTAACACTTTAGCTTAATATTCTCTTTCTCTTCTATCTTTTATTTCCACTTTTGCTCCACTTCCCTATTATGCCAGCCATCAGTTCCATTTCTACAAAGGGTAGCATTCAAGCAGCTCATGTATCATGTGCATTACTCTTTGTGGTAGAAATTATTTAATTGTAGCTTTGTAAATGGCTGATTGTCCTAAATGCTTAGAGGTTTTAGAAATCCGTTTGTTCATTTTAACTAAAACTAAATAGAACATGTTAATAGAAAAGCTCTATATGCTTTTAACTTGAGGTTCGTTTGGACATTCTATTTCTCGCAGCAAGAACAAATTGCATGGCCACAGAAATGACAGAAATACAATGCAACCCATTATTAGTCAATGAAAGACACCAGGCACACTTTGTACTAGAGGTTTACTCTATCTGACATGAAACCTAAGATATAGATATCTACCAGCAGAATTTATCTATTCGTGACATCATCTACTGTCGCAGTGATGTAAGGATGGGGCAGTGTTATCTATATAGAGGTCATTGTACAGGGAGGGGGAGGAGATAAGCTGTGACATCATCATATTGTCAGTAGTGATGTAATGATGGGTCAGTGTTACCTATATAGAGGTCATTGTACAGGGAGGGGGAGGAGATAAGCTGTGACATATCTATTGTCAGTAGTGATGTAATGATGGGTCAGAGGTTATCTATATGGAGGTCATTGTACAGGGAGGGGAAGGAGAAAGCTGTGACATCATCATTGTCAGTAGTGATGTAATGATGGGTCAGTGTTATCTATAAGAGGTCATTGTACAGGGAGGGGGGGGGATAAAGCTGTGTCATCTATTGTCAGTAGTGATGTAATGATGGGTCAGTGTTATCTAATGGAAGTCATTGTACAGGGAGGGGAAGGAGATAGCTGTGACATCATCTATTGTCAGTAGTGTGTAATGATGGGTCAGTGTTAGGTATATAGAGGGGCATTGTACAGGGAGGGGGAGGAGATAAGCTGTGACATCATCTTCTAAGTAGTGATTTAATAATGATCAATGTTATATATATAGAAGTCATTGTACAGGAGGGGGAGGAGTAAGCTGTGACATCAATATTGTCAGTAGTGAGTGTAATGATGGGTCAGTGTGTATTCTATAGAGGTCATTGTACAGGAGGGGGAGGAGATAAGCTATGACATCATCTATTGTCAGTAGTGATGTAATGATTGGTCAGTGTTAGGATATAGAGGTCATTGTACAGGGAGGGGGAGGGAGATAAGCTGTGACATCATATTGTCAGTAGTGATTTAATAATGGATCAATGTTATATTATAGAAGTCATTGTACAGGAGGGGAGGAGAGAAAGCTGACATCATCTATTGTCAGTAGTGATGTAATGATGGGTCAGTGTTATCTTATAGAGGTCATTGTACAGGGAGGGTGAGGAGATAAGCTGTGACATGATCTATTGTCAGTAGTGATGTGATAATAGATCAGTTAGTATATAGAGGTCATTGTACAGGGAGGGGAAGGAGATTAGCTATGACATCATCTATGTGTCAGTAGTGATGTAATGATGGGTCGTGTTATCTATTGGAAAGTCATTGTACAGGAGGGGAAGGAGATTAGCTGTGACATATCTCTTGTCAGTAGTGATGTAATGATGGGTCAGTGTTAGGTATATAGAGGTCATTGTCAGGGAGGGGGAGGAGATAAGCTGTGAAATCATTATTGTCAGTAGTGATTTAATAATGGATCAATGTATATATATAGAAGTCATTGGAAAGGAGGGGGCGAGGATAAGCTGTGACATCATCTATTGTCAGTAGTGAGTAATGATGGGTCAGTGTTATCTATATAGGGTCATTGTACAGGGGGGTGAGGAGATAAGCTGTGACATCATCTATTGTCAGTAGTGATGTGTAAATTAATCAGTGATATGTATAGAGGCATTGTACAGGAGGGGGAGGAGATAGCTTTGACAACATCTTGTCAGTAGTGATGTATGATAGGTCAGTGTTATCTGTATAGAAGTTATTGTACAGGAGGGGGAGGAGATAAGCTGTGACATCATCTATTGTCAGTAGTGATGTAATGATGGGTCAGTGTTATCTATATAGAGGTCATTGTACAGGGAGGGGAGGGGATAAAGCGTGCACATCTATGTCAGTAGTGATGTAATGATGGGTCAGTGTTATCTATATAGAGGTCATTGTACAGGGAGGGGGAGGAGATAAGCTGTGACATCATCTATTGTCACTAGTGATGTAATGATGGGTCAGTGTTATCCAGAGGTCATTGTACAGGGATGGGAAGAAAATAATGATCCCTATTGATATAATAGTGATATAATATGGTGATTTCTATAGAGGTGTTTTTTCTGTATTGTCATCCTCTCTTTGATGTAAATGAGGTGTCTGCTGCAAAGAAAACCCATACATATTTAACAAATGTCATTTTATTTTTATACTTAGTGGCTAGGCTGAACCATAGTGCCATAAAACATGTATATAGCAAAATGTGTACAAAATAATAATGCACTGATTTATTATTAGTGGTGACATTAGAAGTAAGACGAACAAATTCATTCTCTATATTACAGAATATCAGAATTTATTCTCCTACATAGACCTTTGAATGAGGTCACTGTCTGTCAACAGCATCATAACAGGGTATATCAGTCCCAATGGAAGCTTATGATAGTATACATTAAAGGAAGGCTGGGCAGATGCTTCTAGTCATATAACCCACAAACCCATTTTCACTAAAGCCAAAGGTATCATCAACTACATAAAACCCATGCTCAATACAGATGAAAAACAGAAAACTGTATTCCCAGAAACGCCCCTAATAGCATAGAAGCGGTCTCCTACGGCCTCCACCATAGTAATTAGATGCAGACTGAGATCTAACCAAAACACACGACCTAAAAGAAACACTGGAAACAAGCAAATTGTAACGCTGCAAACTTATATGCAATGAGATCATATTCTCCTATCGCTGATCAATGCAGAGGACTATTATCTGCAAAATGATACTGAGCATTCAAGAATCAGGCTGTTAGCCGTGTCTATGGGTGCAGAAGGGAGATGTCAACATTTCTATCAAAAAATCAATGCTAATATCCCCTTATTAGGATGTGCAGAGTTCATTTACAGATGTCCAGCCGACTCACAGTGAAACCTGAGCTTTATAGATTAATGCAAATAAAGATAAAATGACTCTAAATGTTCTGGAACGAATGAAAAGTTTAATCATCTATTTACATATACATTTATGCCATCAGTAAAAGACGGGCGAAAGTTCAACTACAACTCTGTGCTGCAAGTAGTTTATTACACAGATGGTTTGCTTAGGGGAAGATTTTATATATCTCTTTTTCATAGTTTTACAAATTATTTTAATATGTTTAATATTATTTATGTATTAAATATAGGATAGAAGACAGTTTTCTATTATTTTGAATGATTAGTGATTAACTATCCTTAAAGTAGCCCACTACTGGGGATTTTCGTAGATATATAGGGGCACATTTACTTACATTCCCCCTGTAGTTCACTGAAAGTGCATTGTCCGGCTATGATGCACTGTGCCGCGATTCACTAAGATTGTGCGCCTGATATCCTGCATGTGTCGCTTCCCCGCTCAGGTCCGCCAGAGTTCACCTTCTTTTTACTGGTGTATGTAAGTGCTTGGGCTTGCGACACAATTTGAAAGTTAAATCCCGCGCTCAGTCTGAATCAGTTGGATCCACTCATGGCACACCCCCCCCTCATTTGTGTTGCATGGAAGTCAGAGCAGCTGCGCCACAATCCGATCGTGTCCGACACAATCCCAGTGCAGACACCTGTTAAATACCTGTCCAAGCGGTGCAATCCCCGAAAAAGTTGCAAAGTCCAACGAAAGTGCAGCGTGCAACCCTTAGTAAATGAGCCCCATATTGGCAAAGAGGCCCCCCTTTTTGCATCCGTCTGTAAAGTATACATCACATCCAGCAGCAAATACTGGATGGAAAATCACAACAAGCTCTGTTTTCCATCCTGGAATGGATGCGGAACGGATGCAACTGTATTGCGTCCATCCCTGGCCTCTGCTGGAGTTGGAGTCCCTATAAGGACACTCTGAAGTGAACATCAGCAGCAGCCAGTGCTCTTTTAAAACCAGGCCTAATAGATAATCCGTGATTGGGCTGACACATGGCCCGCACCATTCATCTGTCTGGATCTGCATAAAAACAGCAAACTGGAAGCATATCAGATAGTTCTGAGTCCCTATAATGGCAAGAGATTGCAGAACTTGCTTCACACTAAATGCCTTATGCTGATAATAGACAGGCCATCAATATCAAAACTTTCAGAAAATGTCTTTTCATTTTAACATTTTAGGGAGGCAGGGAGCACATGCCATTGTGCATTGCACCAGAGGGCCACCTTATGAGTAAAGTGGTGGGGGTTGTGCACCTAGAGCTCTCTCTATAATCCAACCCTGAATATACAGTAGAGAATGAGACATGTGAAATGTTAAAAGTTTTTTGCAAGATCAGGATACTAAATTTATTCTTGGGTCAGACTTACTTAATGGGTATATCTCTTTGCAGCCCCTTGTTTAACCCTTGTTTAAAGAGTTGCAAGTTCTTTGTCTCAGGAAAGTTTACATTATTCCATTTATGTCTGTTTACATGGAATAAAGCAATACTCTTTACCACCACTACTGAGTAAATGTTGTGCAGGTAGAAGGACGAAGTTAACACTGAAGAGCCCCCTAAAAGCCCCTTCAATTGATCCAAATGCTAGATCATCAATAATAATAATAATAATAATAATAATAATAATAATAATCATTATTACAGCGACATCATATTCATCTTTACAAATCATCTTTACAATCAAATATTTGGTATGAGGACATTTTGTTGGTGAAATAACATCCATATTCAAGATGAGATAAAAGTGGTGATGAGTGGTGAGAATGAAGAAAGGAAGAAAGGAACATAATTATTGGATCTCCCAAAGCTGAAGTCAATTAAAGGGGTTGTCAACTTTAAGCACATTCCAGCAAATAATTGATATTGTTTGTTTGATAAATTATAAGATTTTCCAATACACTTTCTGTATCATTTCCTCATGGTTTCCAAAATCTCTACTTGTTGTCTGAGTGCTGTCATGCAACAGGAAGCTTCATCATTTACTTCCTGTAGATAAACACTGGCCCATGGTCATGTGATCTCACAGAGTAAACAAAGCTGTGTGATGCTGACTTTCGGTGCACCTGTGTGACAGTACATGACCGTGGGCTGGTGTTTATCTACAGGAAGTAAACATAGAAGCTTAATGCTGCAGGACAGCAAGCAGAGATCTAGAAAACATCAGGGAATTGATGCAGAAAGTAATTTGGAAAATTTGGAGCTTTTCATAACATTAAAAAAATATTCATTATTTACTGTAATGTGCTTAAAGTGTTTAAGGGTTCATTGAGTTCCTGATGCAAAATCCATAGCATGACCCCTAGCTATACTGTATATGTAGAAGCCATAGATAAACTAGAGCACCAATATTTGGCTTTTTACATAACTGAACGTGATTTTGCATGTCATTAATTTACCATTCTGTTACTTAAGATAAAGTTTCTCTGTAAGAACGGCTGGAATTAGAGTACAGTTCTCTATTACAAGAGTACAGTATATTATGTGACAGATTCATTTTTAGATTAACAAAGTCAAATCTGTTCGACTTAATAAGATAGGGTGTATAAACATAAAGATAGAAATACAAAGACATATGCTGTATTAAGACGCCATATGTGCGTATGTAAAGTTAAATAACACCCAATTTAGTGACATTTTGTAATGACTTTATAAGATCTACAATTTTTATTCTTTTGGGATCTGTGCAGGGTTTGAGATCATGGGGCTTATTTACTAAAGGCCCTGAGGCCTCACTTTGGTTGGATTGTCCGACGATTTCCGATCCAGGCTGCATTTAGTAGAGGATTTGAGCGCATGCGATCGGCTTTCATGCAACACAAATCGGGGGAACGGGCCGTCGGACAATCCGACTGATTCGGACAGCGCGCAGATTTAACTTTGAAATTGAGTCGCAAGCCGAGCACTTACATGCACTGGGAAGAAGATGGTGAATTCCGGTGGACCCGAGCAGGGAACCGACACATGCAGAATATTGAGTGCACGATCTACGTGAATCAAGGCACAGTTCATCCTCGTCGGACATTCCGGATCAGGGATCGCACAGGGATCGGGTAAGTAAATGTGCCCCCATGTGTTTCTTCTACTTCTACTTTAGGTCATTTTATCCCTTTGGTTAGTGGAGTACATCTCGATAGGACTCCTAGGAGAGACAGTGAGAGTCCTTCTTCCTCCTCCCACTCATAGTGATTGACAGCCTTCTGTATACACACCATGTGAGTTGCTAGGGTCGTAAAAATCTGGAGCACGGGCCCCAATGAATATGTACAGAATTTGCAGTAGTGTCAACTCCTGTAGATAACCCACATTACATACACTTGTGCTGAAAACAACTGCAGCAGTATACAACAGCCCCACCCTCCTAAAATGTAATGGCCCCACAGTCTCCAGTATATAATGTCACCCACACCCCCCAGATATAATGTCCTTCACAGCTGCAATATATAATGGCCCCCACAGTCTCCGGTATATAATGTCCTTCATAGCCGCAATATATAATGGCCCACACAGCGCCTGTATATAGTGGCCCCCACAGCCTCCAGTATATAATGCCCCCCTCAGCCCCTGTATATAGTGGCCCCCACAGCCTCCAGTATATAATGGCCCACACAGCCCCTGTATATAGTGCCCCCCACAGTCTCCAGTATATAATGGCCCCCACAGTCTCCAGTATATAATGACCTCCACAGCCTTCAGTATATAATGGCCCCCACAGCCTCCAGTATATAATGTCCTTCATAGCCGCAATATATAATGGCCCACACAGCCCCTGTATATAGTGGCCCCCACAGCCTCCAGTATATAAAGGCCCCCACAGCCCCTGTTTATAGTGGCCCCCACAGCCTCCCAGTATATATTGTCCTCCAAAGCCCACAGCATATAATGCCCATACCCCCTAGTATATAGTGGTCCCCACAGCCTCCAGTAGATGATGTCCCCCACTGCCCCCAGTGTATAATATCCCCTGTAGCTTCCAGTATATAATGTCTCCCACAGCATTACATAAGTAATGACCCCAAAGCACAAGTATATAATGTATGGGATAGGTGGCAACAAACAGTGATCTTCTTGTTCCAGCACAATGTAAACTCATGGCTCATATCATTTCAGTACAGACCACCAGGACTACACCATTATAGTCAGTGTCACCTTCTGCTGGGGGCCTGTGTTACTAGGCAACACAACTCATTTAGTTTCTGTCTAAAAATCATAGTAATTGATTTATTAGGCAGTATAAAGGAGTTCTGTAAATCATTACCATGGGGAAATCCATGTATATAGTATGCTGGTATTGTACCAAAAGTGTAAGCCCCATGCCACAGCACGTGGCAACATGTACAACATAATGAAAATACTATAGGATGCACTACATATAGCTATTGTTTAATAATCCTGTGTAATGCTTGGCTCAGTGTATGTCCAGTATTCCTTAATTTGTTATTCAAATTAGGTACCTCTAACTTGATTGATTGATTGATTGATTGATTGATTGATTGATTTAGTAAAATATTAAATAATAAAAAAATATAAAAAAATTTTGGTTTGCCAATTAACACTGATTTTATTTTTTTAAAGAACCATTAAAAATAGAGTAGAAAATCTCCATAAACAGGAACCATAAACATTTTTAAACTCTTGTATTTTTCCACTTCAATTTGTTTCTCTTTTGTATTAATTATATGACTCTTAAAGGGTTAGTACAAACTTTGCACAGGATAGGGATAAGAAGCTAATCAGTGAGGGAGAACGGTGATCCTATTATAACTATTTTATGGGAGTTTCTGTAATAGCACAGCGCTTATCTCCAGCATTCACATAGATAATGAATGAGAGAACTAAAGATACCTGAGCGGTGTGCTCAGCAATTTCCGAAACTCACATACCATTGAATGGAAGGGCAGGAAACATGCTGGTCCTGTGGCTTTACCCATTAGTAAGGACATAAGCCACATTCTGGGGGTTTCGTTTTTCTGGTCAGAATGGATCTGAGCAGTCGAGAGGGAAATTTGGCAAAACTGGCAAATTTGTTAAAACCTCAATCAACTTATAAGGCCCCTTCCACACTTGGTTTGCAGATCACGTCAGAGTTTGATCAGGGTGCGATCAGGGTTTGGTCAGTGAAAAACGCACTTTTTTCATCAGAGTTCAATCAGTTTTCAGTCTTCAGTTTCCTCAGTGTCTCAGTTTTTCACGCGCGTTTTCAATGCAATTTCAATGCGTTTTTCACAGGCAGAAAATGCGCGTGAAAAGGACTCAGGACTGAGCTCTATCTTTTCTATGGCAATTGATGCGTGAAAAACGCATTGCACTTGCATGTGTCTCAGAGTGTGATGCGTTTTTGATGCGTCTCCATAGACTTGTATGGTGCGTTTTTCACGCACGTGACTTGCAAAAGTAGAGCATGTCGAGATTTAAACGCGCGTGTGTGCGTGAAAAAAAATGCAAGTCTGAAAAGACCCATTGATTACAATGGGTCTGAGTGCAATGCAAGTTCTGCGCGTCAAAAGCACACGCAGAAAACGTGCGTGAAAGACACAAGTGTGAAAGGGGCTTCAGACGGGTGTGTCCATTGCATGTCCGCATAAAACGAGGACATGTGATATCCGTGTCCACTCCATATTGTATGCACGTCCGTGGGTTTTTTTTAAATATGTATGTCATACATTTTTTTACATATCCACAAAAAAACAGATGTTTTTTTAATGTGTTTTTTGGTCAACCCAGCTTGTTGCCTAGCAATATTTGAGAAAAAACAGACTACATATAGATGTTATTTTTGGGTTTTTTTTGTGGATCCATTGACTTCTATGGAGGTCCCTGGTCTGCATGAGAGAAAAACAAATTGCTGCAATTTTTTCTCACAGTCTGCACATCTAGGAAACAGACCCATAGGGGGAGATTTCTCATCAAGTGTAAAACTGTTCTAGTTGCCCATGGAAACCAATCAGTTCAGCTTTAATTTTATAAACAGTTGTGGGAAAATGAAAGCAGAGCTCTGATTGGTTTCCATGGACAACTAGAACAGTTCTGCTCTCAGAGACTTGTGATAAATCTCCCCCATAGAATTTAATGGGTAAGTATGATATCTGCAAAAAAAAACAGATAGCATAGTGATGTCAAGAAGCCTGTCTGAATGAGCCCTTTTTGTGCCAAAAATTGAGATTTTTGTAACTGTTGAGCACATATTTGTGACTTTTTAAAAAGGCAACATCTGCTCTGCGTCAAATCAGGCGCAACACAAGAAAACTGGTCACGCCAAAATTTGCTGGACAAAAAAAAGGTGCCGATTTTTACATAAATCTTCCAATTTGCCAAGAAAAGTTGCAAAAATATGTTAAAAAAAAGAAACAGACTGCAATATAACCCTCTTAGAAATGATCCATAAAAAATCGGACATGCTCTATGGCTGTGAGCACTGAGCCATTAAAATGTATTTTATGTAATTTTATGTATTTTATGCAGCCGTGTGGTCAGTTTTTTGCCCGATTTTTACTCTCATCTCGCCAAAAGACCCTTTACGAAAAAGCATCCTGCCTCTTACCACTCAGAGCCCACCCAATACAACTCAGTCCTCCAGGATTTACTGTAGCACTGCGACCTATCACAGCTTGCAGAATATGTATGTAAACTGTCCTGCATTTTTTACACTTCTATTTTTAATTAAAATAAAAACCTAAGAAATTATACCGCATATAAGAGCATCGCCATGAAGCCTCCTGTGAGGGGAGCATTACATTACATAGGGGCACACGTATCATAGTTTGGTCTCTCTGAGGTGAATTTGAGAGACATTTGGCGGCTAGTTTTTACGCCTTATGTATGATCCTGTCTTTTTACTTGTGATACATGTTCTGTTTCTCCTATCAAGGCAGGAGCAGATTTTGGCTTCTTTTTGAGACTTTTTGTTGCAAATGTCTCAAATCCACATGGACACAAGCCACGTGAGGGGGTTATATACAGGAGAGGACACAAGCCACGTGAGGGGGTTATATACAGGAGAGGACACAAGCCACGTGAGGGGGTTACATACAGGAGTGGACACAAGCCACGTGAGGGGGTTATATACAGGAGAGGACACAAGCCACGTGAGGGGGTTACATACAGGAGTGGACACTGCTGTTAATTTGGGATTTAACATGTTGCATTTTTAATGCATTTTGAAACCTATTACAACAGCTGAGGAGAGTGGATTTTCCTAATTACATTACTGTTAACATTTGAATGTACAAAACGCATAGTAAACACAATGTTAACACATAATAAATAAATAGATGTTAACAGTAATGAAATAAGGCAAATCCCCTCTCCTCAGCTGTTGTAATTAGTTTCAAAATGCATTAAAAACGCAATTAAACCACTACTTGTGACTTCACCCCAATTAAAAAAAAATGCAAAAATGTAAGAATTTTGACAAAAGAGGTTACTGTGCAAAATGTTAAACAGTAAAAGCATGTGAAATAATTCAAATTTACATGTTAAAATCAGGTCTATGAAAAAAAAAACTTCCTTTGCACCTGCCCTGGACCAGGTACAGAATTGCGGCAAAAATGGCAAAATGGCGCAAAAATGGCAAAATGGCGCACTGAACGTTTGGAAAACAATGATACATAAGGCACAATGCACAAAGGTGCAGATAAGGCGTAATTGAAACAGAACACAGTTAAAGGTCGCAAAAATGGTGCAAAAAACAGCAAAAGTCGCTAAAATTTGACAATTTGCTAAGCTGAAACTATTATACATGTGCCCCATAGACATCAAAAATATCACATATTCGTTGGGAATGATCTCTCTGAGACCACACTGGAGAGGCACATTTAATATTTGCATTTAACTCATTTACAAACTGCAGTGAGATCAGCTCCATTGACAGTGACACAAATGTGAGACTTCCATGTGACACCAGCAGGTACAGGAGAACAGCGAGACATTACACAGATACATGATGCTCTGAGAAGAGACACATAAACATGGATGCGCTTTATAATTGACTTTGATATTCAGTGTCTGTCTTCACACAATAGTGTCATCAGCTGGAGCTGAATTCTTTTATCTATCAGCACACACATTTCTTACTATTCAAGGCTCTGTTCACACTTCTATCAGGATCCACCAAAGATCACAAGAAGAGTGTGGAATCCATCAGTAAAAACTCTCTTAATGGCTCCGGGAACATTGGAGATATATGGATGAACAGGACAGGCAGTCCCGGGGTTACGTACAGGATAGGTTCTTTAAGTTTGTTCCTAAGTTGAATTTGTATGCAAGTCAGAACAGGTATATTATATAATTATAAAATTTTTGTTGTGCCTGTGACAATCTGATTTTCCAAATTTTGTGCTGTCATGGAAACAAGGATTATCAATAAAACTTCACTACAGACACCTTAGAGCTGATCAGTACAGTCTGGGACTAAAGTGAAGTATCCAAAGAGCTTCACCAGAGCTCACAGTGGTCAGAGAGGTCCGACTGTAACTAGGAGTTTTCTGTAAGTCGGGTGTCCTTAAGTATAGGCCACAGGAATGTATAAGAAAGCCCTAGTATTACATGAGGTCTGTATCTATGATGCTCAGAGTTTCATTCTAAATCCAGGTGCTTAGAATACTGTATCTTATTTGAATGTTTATTGTAAGATGGAGTTACATTTGAATTTTTTCTGTGGTATGAGATTCATAAGCCTGGGTAAACTGGACAGACTTATTTTTATCATAGTGAAACATAGCAAATAAGATTAGGAAAAGACATCAGTCCTTCAAGTCCTACTTTTCAATTTTACATTATACAGTGTTTATCCAGAGGAAGGCAAAAACCCTGCAAGACAGCCAATTGGCCCAAAGTAGGGAGAAAATCCTTCCCGAACCCTAACAAGGTAGTTTGGAATAACTACCTGGATCAACAGAAACTACTTACAAAAGTTTTATTTCATAAGGTGTAAGAGTTCCATAGTCTCACTGCTCGTACAGTAAAGAACCTTTGTCTATGGTGATGGTAGAATCGCCTCTCCTCTAGGCGTAGAGAATGTCCCCTGTGTATGGTGATGGTAGAACTGCCTCTCCTCTAGGTGTAGAGGATGCCCCCTTGTCCTGGTCACAGGCCTAGGTATAAAAAGATCTTTGGAGAGATCCTTGTACTGTCCGTTCAGGTATTTATACATTGTAATGTGGTCTCTCCAGACCAGGCCTCTTGTGAACATGTACATAGAGTCCGCCATAACAACCTCCTGCGGCAGAGAGCTCCACAGTCTCACTGCTCTTACAGTAAAGAACCTTTGTCTATGTTGATGGTAGAATCGCCTCTCCTCTAGGCGTAGAGGATGCCCCCTTGTCCTGGTCACAGGCCTAGGTATAAAAAGATCTTTGGAGAGATCCTTGTACTGTCCGTTCAGGTATTTGTACATTGTAATGAGGTCTCCCCTCAGTCATCTTTTTTCTTAACTGAATAATCCCAAGTTTTGTAATCTGTCAGTGTATTCTAATCCCCCCATTCCCCTAATAATCCTGGTTGCTCTCCTCTGCACCCGTTCCAGCTCTACTATATACTTTTTATACACTGTACACAATATTCCATGTGTTGTCTGACCAGTGATTTGTCTTTATCATGAGAATCTATTCCTCTCTTGATACATCCCATAATTGTATTTGCTTCAGGGTGCGTTCACACGTTGCAGTTAAAACTGCACCTCAATCAGCTTGAGGTGGTTTTAGGTGCAGTTTTATCAATTGAACGGGTGAATGACATTTGTGGAGCAGGTTTCCCCTTCAAAATCAAATTCACTCATTCAGTTCATGTCTTTCATGGGGGGGCAGAAGCTGAGGAAAAGGAGGCATAGGTTTGGGGCTTCAGAGTGGGGGGGGGGTTAAAGAAAGGCCAAAGAGGACTAAGGGCAACATAAAGAAGGGGCTAATTTGGGGCTAATTTGGGGGCTAAAGAAAGGAAAGCATAAGTTGGGGGTGCTACAGAAAGGGGGTATGAGAACATGAGGCACACCGATGGGGTATTTTAAGAGGGCATCAAAAAATTTTAAATATTTATTCACACAGTTTGGTAATATGTGAGATTTCTGTAGCCTCTAGGGTTTATATTCTATTATTAATACATTATAGTTGTGGGGCCAGCAGTTATTCCTCAGTCTATAGCCCTAATTCTATCATGGATCTCTACTACACAGACATGAAATGTGGATGTATGCATCACCCCTTATAGGTAACAACCCAGGAAACATAAAAATTTTAATAAAATCTGATTAAAAGAATGTGCTCAGAGCTGAACATAATTCTAATGGTAAATAAGCAATTAACATCTCATCATACTTTAGGGCACGCATAAATCTGCAGACCCTTCAACATGACCCTCACTACCCAGAACAATTTGCTCGGCTCCTGAACTTCTGACTTAATTTAACGTTCCAGTTACCTGAGCTGAAATGAGTCACTGAATACAATGACGGTCTAAACAATCAATTAATTAACTCAGCTCAGGCAATTATAATAGTAAATTACATGGGGAACTTTAGAGCAAATCATTTTGATCAAGGTTTATCTACCAGGGTGGGAAGACCTAAAGAGCTCTAGAAAGTTATCTTACAAAGTGCTGCATATTATCTCCAGGTCTAGAGAAGATGGCACTGGCACAACAATTACCTGGGTTATGCCATCTAGGATTTACCTTGTATGTTATAATCTGGGGTCAGATTGTATTTTACCCTTTAATGGATTGGTGTAGGGTAATTACCAATGGCGTAACTTGAAGCTCATGGGCCCCAGGACAAAGTCTGTGTCAGGCCCCCGACTGTAATGTATAGTTTATAGAACTAGTTTTTTCATATGGGAAAGTGACACCTTATGGGCCCCCTAAGCCTCTTGGGCCCGGTTGCAACCGCACCCTTTGCACCCCCTCAAGTTACGCCCCTGGTAATTACCAGGAGCAAGCCAGACCCTGGTGTATAGGAGTGTATGGATGATGTATGGATGGCACATGGTACATGCTGGTGCTGTGACTGGTGACAAGTGACAGTTGTGGCAGTTGCGTCTTGGAGAAGGGAGAAAGCTACAATCCTGTGTAACCAGCAGCCAAGAGCAAAGACACAGATAACACAGCGCCGTCTAATGAGAACTGGGACTGTGTGATAGCTGTCACTACTCCATACCAAGCTAAGCACAAGGTACTAGCTGTTTAATTATTTAGATATTTCTCCTATACTCATCACATCAACTTCAGCCCTTATCCAAGTACATACAGTGCACACTTCCTTCCATTATGGCCTCATTTCCCTGACTCACACAACCACAAAACAATGTCAATTTCGTTAAAACAAAAAAAAAATGTTTATATGCATATATGTATACAATAAAATCCATAGCAACAATGCCACAAAGCTGCACCGTTAGTAGTGATGCCCAAAGGCAGCGATCAACCAGGAAATGTAAGTTGTCACATTGACTGCGGTGAAGAGCAGCCGATCAAAGTCTAGGACTGACAAGAAGTGTAAGTGGGGGAAGTCTTTCAACATAAGGAGTTCCTGAACCCTTCTGTAAATAAGGATATAGATAAGGATAATAATTTCATATTTCCAGTGGTGATAATAGTGATATCCTCAGTACTGCCACTGAAAATACTTCAAAATAAGTGTGAGATTAATAAAATACCTGTCATTTATAACACTGCCGACAGGTAATATAATTATATCACATATCATATCTGCTTATTGACTTTTATTGTTGAATCAAATTGCCCTACCAAATATATATATTTTTATGGAGCCTAACAGCATTGCTGGCCACCTACTGTAAATTTTACAGTACTGGACAACTTTACGGCTATCCCTTTCACTGGCCAACTAGCCATTTAACACTTGTTTTTTGTGACTATAAAAAACAATAACCTCCTAAATGTATAGAAGGAACGGTATTTTGCTATATACTTGCAATAAATCTGGTGTAGAAGGAGCCCATGGTTGGTTTAATTGATTCCTTATTGATATGTTCATTAGTCAGGGAGCAATATAGGTGTATATTTACACAGTGCCGTTATGTAACAATTTTGGAAAGATCACTGCAAAATATGATAGGAGTACGCTGGTTGTGACATACAGTATTTAGCAGGAAGACTCAAACCTCCAATGAATATCCTGAATGCTCAGTTTTCACTAATTATATGGGGTCTGATAAAATGTGGCCCAATGAATATAGAAACATAAGCTGCAGTAGATAAACTAATAACAGACAGACAATTGTACTGTAGTATGCATTGTATGGAGAATATTTAGTAAATATCCACATTCGGGATCTTTCACACTAGTGTGTCCGTCATGGATCACCGTTATTTGCATCCATTTTTGTTTACATACATGTGGCCTCCATTGATCCATTTTGGTCTGTGCAAAAATCAGCTGGCAAAACACCTGGTTCCCCAGGCGTAAAAATAAAACGGACATGTGAATAGGCATGTAGATGTCAATGGATCTATGTATGCTATACACAGTCATGGAAAATGCTAGTCTGAAAGAGCCCCAACAAGGAGAAAAAATTAGTGACCCCTTGTATTTAATTAATTTGTAGATCTCATCACCAACATTACCTGTTGCTGCACAACATTGAGGAGGAATCTTGTACCATCTATCCCTGCAAATGTTCTTCAGTTTATTCAATATTTCTGGGATGTCTTGTGTTCAATGCCCTCTCCATATTATGCAACAAAATCTTGAGCTGGGAACCGCAAATTATTGACCTTACATTCTACTGTAAAATGTTTTATTACACCTTCAGTGTATTGTTCCTTTAAGTGTACATTCCCATGGTGGTATGCCTGTCAGGTGGAGAGGAGGAAGATGTAACCCCTCCATAGAAAACAGCTGCGCACGCCGCACATGCTCTATGTTTTCCTGGTGTGTGGTGTGGAAATGTGCCACACAAGTGTGGCACCGTACCGGTGCAAGCCCGCCATTGCCATCTATAGGGACGTATATACGGCCGCAAATTTGTAGCCGCATATACATCCCCACAAACAGGCTTGTGAATGAGCCCTAAAAAAAAAATCTACCATCAACTATGATAAACCATGGGCACTTACTCATAGATTTCCATGACTGTGGAAATCTTCTTATATTTGTTATCCATGGCCTTCTTGCTTCTAAAATCAACTTTGACAATTTTCTAATTAACCAGAAGGACTCTGGAGGTGTTACCAGAGCCCCTCCTTGCTGTAATTACACAGGCTGTTAAACAGTCTCCTCCATTCTCCCTCAGCACTTCCCCACTCCTTCTTCCTAATGTAATCTCACAACAGCAGAGGAAGTTTCAGCACACAGTAGTGGGGGAAAGTGCTGCTGCACAGTGTAACTACATATGAAATACATCACGCAAAACATTATACATCATTAATTTTTTAGGGCCGAGTGAAACAAAAAATTTCTAAAGAATATATGAATTAGTTCCAGGCTGCACCATGCTGCTATATGTTAGATTTGTGTTACTGAGTGGCACTGATTGAGTTAACATCATTATAGTCACTTAGTTACCAAGGTGATGTACTGTAAGTATAGGGTACTATATGGAGTATATATACTACTGCTTCTTTTGACACAAGACCTGACCAGCTTTAGAAGTGTGTGACAAATGGAAGATTTTCCAACATAATAAAAATGTGTTCTGCTCTTTTGTTTCATGTGATTTGTAAGTAGCTGAATTTGATTATTATTCTCTGAATATTTGTCACATATTCTTATTATTTCCTGGTGTCCACCAAGATAGGTTAATAGTCACTGATGTTCCGAACCCGACTATTGGTGTAATATTTTACGAGGGGTGGGTGGGGGGTCGGCAGTTTTTGTGGAGTCTTTTTATCCACATTTTGCACCATATCAAACCCATCAGATGGTGCCTGGTATTTCATCATTTTGACCCATAGCCTGTTATGAAATGTTACTTTTTACACCACAACCTTACTGATGAATGATACATATCTATAGATCAAAGTTATTAAAGCTTTATTCCTCTTACAAATATTGAAATATTGGGGCAGTTCTTTTCAGTGTTTTTACAGTATTTTTTGTTTCATAACCGCAATAAACAAGTATACTTGTTTATTAGATGTGACCTCTAATAAAGCTCTTTGAATGTTTTAAATGAAATATCCCATAAATCAAAAATATCCAAAATATATTAGTATCTAGTAATTAGTATTAGTATATTTTACTGTCACATGTCTATTAACATATGACATACTATGCCATACTTCTGTTGGTTTCCCGTTGCTGCCATTAAATCCTGTTTCCACGACTACAGTCGAGGAAAATTATTGTAACTGGGTGGCCGGTAGGAAGAAAATGCACCTAACCACAGGACACATTGGGGCAGATTTATCAAGCAGTCTGAAAGTCAGAATATTTCCAGTTTCCCATGGCAACCAATCACAGTTCAGCTTTCATTTCACCAGTACTCATGAATATTTTAAAGGGGAGCTGTGATTGGTTGCCATGGGCAATTGGAAATATTCTGACTTTCAGACACTTGATAAATCTGCCCCACTAGCTCTATAGCACAATGTGGTGATGAAGAGACATGTTTTTGGTATGCTATTCTAAGAAAGTAGACTTCTGGTGAGTTCAAGTTGAAGTGAAGCCAAAAGTAATGGAAATCTACAATCAAAATTAAGCATGATAAACCAGGGACACTTACTCATAGATCCAGGCACTTTAATAACGCCCACTAGAGCCCTTCTTACTCATTAGCATAATATTTACAGTTGGAGGGAGGCCATTGATGACAAATATGAGAAGATGACCACAGTCACAATGCCTGGATCTATGAGTAGGTAGTCCCTGGGTTATCTATTCTTGATATTGATGGATTTTCTTTACGTTTTCACCAACTAACATCAAACCATATGAAAGGTGGGCTGCTAAGTGGGAACCAATGCAAAGGTTAAGGGCAAAGTAATGTTAAGAGACGAGCCATTACAAGATGCAGCCCCTTTGGGGTAGTTTTTGCCGGGACAGTTTGCAGAGAACTCTGTAAGAAATGTGTACCCTGTTGACTGAATTAGTTCCTGGTCTAAGGTCATACACAGTGGGGGAAAAAAATGTTCCAATACTGGCATTTTTTGCAGCCAATGCCATTTGTATGAGCCCAAAGGAATATAAAAAATTCTTTGAAAGTGGAATATAGATGAATACGTTTTCAGTCTTTGCCTATTGTACTGTATGTGAGACTGGACAACATAGTGAATGGATTTCTGCATTAATATCACATATTCTAAGTCGTGTCGTGCAGCATAATTGAATGAACTAGAATAAATGAAGGGAATTAATGAGAATGATGCCATTATAATAAATAGGTAATTATCTATCATTATCACATATAATTTAGGTATTAATGTGTAACTATGGGAAGAACATGAAAATGAAGTCCTCTAGAGCAATATATGTATGTTTTTCTACCTGAATGTTGCTAAAGCCCGTGCTGCTTGGGACAATATCGCTGGTATGAGCCAGGGATTTGCAGTGTCTGGTAGTTGATGTACTACATGTCTGCCAATGTCACTTTGTCATAAAGCCTAGTGAGGGATCTATAGATTGACCACATTCAACTTAGGCTACCTTCACAAGGCCATGTGCTTCACAAGGCCAGAGCACAGGGCCAGGTGGAGTAGGAAGGGGGAGTGAGCACTCCTCACCCCTCCCCTCACCATTGAAAGATGAGCTGCCAGCAGATTGTGTGCTCACCATTCTGTGACCGGGCACTATAGACCTCAATGGAGTCAATGCAGTTGTGTGAATGTGACCTAAAGCACCTTTGTAGGCCATAAGGAGAATTATTTCGAAACCCAGTTCTTGCTTCAGTTTTTAGACCTGCAATATGTGTATATTATAGATTACAGCACAGTATTGTGTACAGTGGATTGTGTAGTAGAAACTAACTTGTCTGTTGTTTTCAGGAACAGGCTACAGTTCTATACAAGTACAAGTGACAATATGGACAACTCCAACAAAGGCCATGATCTCCCCAAGCTTCGTGATGAAATTTCAAGATTAAGTTCAGAAAATAATCATCTTCGGAAAATAGTGGGCCTCATGCAAGAGAACGTTGAGCTGCGCTTTATACTGCGAGACCATGGAACCTACGGCAAGTCATTTTCACCACCTCCACCAGCAGAAAAACCCAATGATCAAAAAGAAAAAGCTGATTCCTTAACGGATACTGATTTCAGCTCTTCAGATGAGAGGTTAAGCATTTACAAACCTCAATTCAACAACAAAAACCCATATTTAGGTAATCTTGAAGCCAACAAACCCCTCCATAAAAGTTGCATTGATTTAGGTGTCCACAGTGACAAGCCTAAAGAAGCCAACAGAAGTCAGAATTCAGGACGTCTAGACTTAAGTGGCCAGAGAGACAAGCCTACAGAAGCCAACATAAGCCTGCATTTAGGAAGACTGACGTTAGGTGGCCGCAGTGACAAGCCTACAGAAATCAAGAAGCAGATGAGTAGACTAGACTTAGGGGATCTCAGTGACAGTTCTACTGAAGCCAACAGAAGCCTGCATGTAGGTAGTCTTGCGTTAGCCAGCCACACTAACAAGCCTAGGAGTAAACCTGTGCCTCTCAAAGGATACGATTCTTCAGATAGTTCTTCAGAATCTCTCATAGATCGCCATGGAAGAGGTATAAAAAAATAATTAGTAAATGTGGATACATTTTTAGGTTGTGGTGTTGGTTAACTCCCCATTGCTTTGCTTGTAAACAGTTGTATCAGGTTTGATACATAACTGAACACTCACACACATTTATACCATCACACATGTATACATTCATACAAAGATTTCTATACTTATATACACACATGCAGTTCTTCATTTATAGACACATTTATACACTCATGCACACACATTAATGCAGTCATGCACATCTTATACATCTTACACACATACAGTTTCAGTATACAGTATATACACTTTATGTACACATACAGTTTATAAACATCAAATACACACATTGGGGGAAATGTATCAGTGTGTTGGGGAGCAGAACTGTTCTAGTTGCCCATGGCATCCAATCAGAGCTCAGCTTTCATTTTCACACAGCTGTTTAAGTGGTTTCCATGGGCAACTAAAACAGTTTTACCTCAGATACTTTTGAGAAATCTCCCCCATTAAGTATACACACATATAATATATATACATATATATGCATTTTATTATTACATATACAGCATATAAACATCACATATACACACATACAGCATATGCACATCACATACACACATATTCATACATTTGGTACCGGGCCCCCTGTCACTGTGGACCTTGTTGCAGCTGCTATTGTTGCTATCCCTATAGTTTATGCAACCTTAGTCTTATTTTCAAATGTATCATGCAAAGAAGTGTCTAAGAATCACAGAAAGTTACGTATGAATCTATGTCCAGTATTTTCATGTCATAGTATATTGTGAAAAGGTTTACTATAACTTGCTATATCTGTATCCACATTGAATATTCATTTACATCCTTTATTTTTTTTTTTTTTAAGAGCAGAGAAAATTTGCCTACAGTGTCACTAAATCACACACCCAAGAGAGAAAAGGTAAAGAATCCGGTCACAGCCAGCAAGTGGAGGGCAGAGCGGGGCGTAAGAAATAGAGAACTGGAAGAGGCTAGTCATTGAACGTCAACATGAAAAGATATGTCTAAAAAAATACAATGTTAAATGAGTAAAACAATTGTCTTTTGGTTTTCTTTATTAAGTAAAACTGGTGTTAATTCTATTCAATGAGAAGTGAAGGGAAAATACATCTGTTATTCCAAATTAACATTGGTGTCGATGGGTTTTCCAGGGGGAAATAAGGCTGGAGCTGATGTCACGCTAAAGGATGATGGAAAATCCCCTACCATGTATGTTCCCCCTACAGAGAATAGAAGGTAAACTAAAGACCCTCCATTCACCTTCAGTTTTTAGTTTCTGCTCTTCTATAAAGGAACGGCATAAGGAAAAGCTATAGCTTGTAGATTCTTTGCAGATTTATAAAGGTAAATGATCTTTTCTCGGACTTCAGATCAAAATGACCACTATGAAGAAATCTTCAAGTAAAAGAGTTTTATTAAGATTCGTTTATTGGAAATCCAACTCAATAAACCTATCCAGCTACAATAAAAAAAAACTCCATCCCTTCCATAGACAATCTGTATCCTGGTCATTTCGACAGCTAGCAGCCTATATTTCCATCATCTCACACTAGGAATGATATGTCACCGTTTTTTACTCCCATAAGTGGGTATGGTACCTACCAGAAGGTAATCAGTATATATGTGTTAAATCTGCTAAGTAAGAAAATATATGGGAAGCAGCAGCGTCTGGGCACAGTAGGAAAACATACCAAAGTTTCTTCACTGAAATCTATCATCAACAGTCCAGAGACCCCTTTGGTACCAATTTTAACCCAAAAACTTGCTTTTGTGTTGGATGAAAGCTGATTATGTTTCATTGTTTATGCCCAAGATGTCTGAGTTTATCACTGGCCTCATTGGTCACTTTGGAATGAACATCATGTGATCATTGAGACAGGCAATTGGCTTAGCCATCATGTGAGCAATGGATAGGTAATCTTCATTTATGCTTTGACAGGATCAAAGAAATGAAGCTGGAATTGGGGGCTCTTAGAAGTGAATATTGTTTCTTGTTTCATGCAATACCACAAATACATTCAAATTCACAGAAGTAGTTTCAATAGCGGTGCTTGCATGTCTATGTGAAGATCTGGCCCCCTTTTTAGTAATTGTGGGGGTCCCAATAGTGATGATTTCAATGGGCCCCAACACAAGTGATTTTAGTGGTGGTGTCCCCATCAACTAAAGATGACTCTATCCTGTGAGACAACCTTTTTGTTATGGTTAAAACAGATTGCAATGCACAGGTTTTGTTTGTATGTGTTTATGCTATAAAAACAATAAAAATAAGTTTGATTAAAAAAAACAGATTGCAATGGACAACTGATGTCCGCAACAATGTGTTTCCATGGTTACAGACTACAAACATTTCGTGGTCAGATTCCAACATCTACAATATCTGTTTGCTAGGAAAAAAGGGAACTGTCAAATCATAAAGGGTTCTTGAGAGGTCTATGTAGGAGCTATAGAAATAAATGTAACCAATAAAAACTATATTAATGGCAAAGTGGGCCTTTTGTAAAATTTAGATGCACTGTACACATTTTTGTAATCAGTTAAAGTCTCTTTTTCTTAGTTGATTGATTAGCATAGTTCATTTGTTTTGGCAGTAACATTACATTTCTGTAGTTTTCAAGTTAATGGCTTTAAAAATACTTTATTAAATGAAGCAAAGGAAAATCTTAGGTGAAAGTACACCTTAATAAAAATTAGCTTTCTTATCACAAGACAACGGGTATCGCCTACATATTCTAAAAGCACAGCTGCTGGCTCATCTCTGGTGTTAGCTTATTAAAGCAATGTGTTAATAGTTCGCAATTGCTCAAAATCTCTATGGAGGTATTTGTTAAGAATGCACAAATTATCAAGTAGTGTATTTTTTGCTAACCTAGCAAAAACTAGGACTTTCTTACTAATATACTAATAATTGTGTGATGAGAAGATCATTTCAGTAGTCTATGGACCCAGTTCATTGTCCCGGGGCTACGTCTTAATGACTATAGCTGTTTCTACTGTCGTGATTTGAATAAAGATGGAAGAGGATGGATGTAGCTTCTTAATAAAGAGAGTCAATGTTTGCATTGAAACCTTCAAATTCGGGTCATCAGAAGACCTTGTTATCTTCCATGTATTCATCTCTTTTCTCTTTTGAAAAGTCATTCTGAAATGTAAACTTTACAAGAATCATTTCTCACCAGTGAGTGTGTAATTTACAGCACTTCCTAACTACCATCCATAAAATATTTTAGGATATTTTGAGTAAGCAAAACTTGTGCCTTTTCCCAGGACCCCATTTAAGGCTACATTCACATGACCTTGTGACCACCGTACCGTAGCACGGGGGCACACGTCGGCGCCCCGGGGGAGTAGGGTGTGAGGGCTGCTCACCACCGTCCCTCACCATAGAGAAACATGGTGCACGGTGCCATATTACGGGGAAAGATAGGACATGTCGCTCATTGCACCATTGCTGGCCTATGGGGGACGTATATACGTTGGCCAAATGGCCGTGGGAATGTAGCCTTAGGCTGGAAACTGATTCACCACATAATGCGATAGCAAAAATCAGACTGTTTCAGCTACAGCACTGGTAATGATTTAGAAAAGGTTTCTAAAAGGTAACCTATCAGGCACATCTAACCCCCCAAATTTAAGGTCCTACCTCCACATAAATCAACTTTATGTTATATTACCTGCCATCAAAGGGAGTGTTTCCTGATGGTCGGACCCTCCCAATACTCCTAGTCCCATGCCTTTTCACAGCATTCAGAACTTGATGTCATGTGACCAGGGCGATGTCATCTAAGGTCCTTTTTACCCAGTTATATTTGCAACATCTATCCCATGTATGTATCTGATTGTATGAAATCATAGCATGTCTCCATGGAGGATGGAGAGGAGTAGAGGGCCATGGCCGCTGCTGTGATTTCATGTGATCAGATACATACATAGGGTAGATGTTGTCAATGTAACCGGGTAAAGTGATCTTAGATTACATCACCCTGGTCACATGAGCCCATTGCCTAATGATGTAACTGAGCTTTCTCTCAATGTTCCACAAACCAGAATGTCCTAGCAGCGAGACCTGTTAATTAGAAACAAAGAGGCAGGGCATTGCAAGTATAGATTGTTGATAATATTGATCATCTTCATTACCTATGTATACTTATGGAACATGGGATGGAGTACGCTAGAGGAATGGATCTTTATATATTGCTATATCTGCATAATGGACAATTTGCCACAAATAGTGCTCTGGGTCTGATCCTGGAGCTTTGCCCTTTGTTTTGCTGGGCTGCTTGTTGGAGATCTGGAGTCTCCTGGGGAGTTCTGCAAAAGAGAGTTAGAGGCTGACGAGCTGTCATTAGATTGCAACATCAGAGGAGGCATGCTGCTCTCCTCCTCTGTATATACTGGAGACCCTCCTGATGGTGAGCCCGACCATCTGCCAGGTACCTCAAAAGTAAGGGGTGAGTTCTTACCTCCTAGTCTTTCCTTGGCTTGCTGGGTGCGATTACCTGCTGACATGTGGGCTGCCGAGCTGTTCCACTGCTTGGCGCCATCTTTGCCAGGTGTAACGTCTGTGGGAAAGTAGTGCCCAATGGGTTTACTTGTCGGGTCTTTTGCGCAACACTTCCACCCCACAATGCCTTGAGGTTTACTAGGCATGATGCCTTCCAAGTGCTCGTAATTCCAAGAAGGGAACAACACTCACTATATTCGATCCACAATTCCTTTATTCAGCGTTCAAAATTCCAGACATGTGAGGACGCTGAGGTCCACGAGGTAACAGCCTGTTTCGCGCTCGTTTTGTTGCTGGATTGCCTTGGGCTGGGCCGGAGCTCTTCCTCTCATGCGGCAATCTTCCTCAGCGGCCAAGCCATGCCCCCCAATAAGAACACTTTCTTGAGGCCAGCTTACCTACAACTCCGGCTAGTTACTAAGACTACTTTACACTGTACTGTATTTGTGCAGAAGTAGGTTTTTATATGTAGTGCCTCTTGTTGCTCCTTTGAGTATTCCTCCACAACAGTTATCATTATTTCAGATTAGATCTACGTCTATAAATTGCTATATAAATATTTGCTCCTAACCTAATGTACAAAAAACAAACACAAAAAAAGCTGCAGCCTGTTTAAGGAGAATCTGAACTTTTAACCTCACTTCTTGTCATGTCTTATGATTGGCAAGTTCTTATTTGTATGTTGTGTGAGGACATTAGAGCAGAATAACCGAGGGGATACATCAGAGGATGTGGGATGATTACTCCACTGGCACAGATTAATATCACACTACAATACATCATAAATCCGCGATGGCTATATTTGTCCCATTCCATTCCTTAGACAGTCTAGTAAAACTTTTCTATTATTGGGGTTTGGAAACTTTTTGTATTGTATAATGTTTTTTTTTTTACAGGATACATAATGTTTTCATTATGTGACATTGCACGGTTTTGGCATTTGGATGGTTCACTGCAAGTTTCTTGTAAATTGCAAACAGCTAAGCGGTATGTGTAATTAAGGGACTCATTTTATTTACTTTTTGTGTATTTCATGCAAAAATGCAAACATTATTTACGTATTTCTTTCAAAAATTATAACAGGGACCATACAGTATCTACCTACCTCTGTCATGTATGTGCATCATCACATACATTTTGACATCAGCAGTTTTGACCATGCAAAACTGTGTTTGGTAGAAGTCATGTAGAGCTGTATAATCAAACCTTTGTGTCTGTTAGTTGCAGCAGAACTGTGAAAAATGAGTCACTATTTTAGGATTGCAGCATCTTCACTCTCTTCTATTCTCATATTTCTTGGTGTTCAAACATAAGTCTCATACTGCTTTACTTAACGGTGGTGTGGAGAAGCTCAATGCAAAGAGTCAAGAGCACAACAGTGGAAGAACACTTACCTTTGCTGACTTTTTCAAAGCTTTGCTCTTAGTTACAACATAGGCAACTATGTGCTAAAACAGACCCCCAGGCCGCCACCTATCATGGTCTGCACCTTTACATTGTCTAAACTGTAGACGCATTCCCTCTAACTAAGATAGGTGAATCAGGCATTGTACTGCTGCCAAGTGCTGTATAAAGTCACCGACAGGCTTTTGACTTAATAAATAGAATCGAGAATAAAATTACCATAGATACATTGATTACCCCTTAAAGGAAATCTATCAAAGCTTTTACCTTATTCAATTATCAGCCCAATCTGGTAGTGTATGAAAGAAAGTTGCTAGTATTACCTTTTTCATGGTAAAATTCAGTCATTTAAATGAAAAAAAATCAATATGCAATGAAATATGCAGATGAGTGAATAAGAGTCACTTTTTACCTGAGATCATAGTATCATAGTTTATACGGTTGAAAAAAGACACTTGTCCATAAAGTTCAACCAAGGAAGGGAAGGGATTGGATGAGGAAGGGATTTAGGGGAAACAAGTCTATATAAAATAACCATCAATGTTATTTAGGTATAAAAAGGCATCTAGACCCTTCTTAAAGCTCTCTGCTGTCCCTGCTCTGACCAGCGCCTGAGGCCGGCTATTCCACAGATTGACAGTTCTCATAGTAAAAAAGCCCTGTCGCCTCTGGTGGTTAAACCTTGATTTCTCCAGACGGAGACAGTGGCCCCTAGTCTTTAATCTGAAACAACTTGCCACCATATTTTTTGTATGGACCTTTCATATATTTATATAAAGTAATCATGTCCCCTCGTAGTCGTCTCTTTTCTAGACTAAATAAATCTACTTGTTTTAATCTTTCCTCATAACTGAGACCCTCCATACCCCTTATCATTTTTGTGGCTCTTCGTTCAACAATCTCCAGGAGATGAATTACTTTAAGAAGCTGGAGAATGAACATTATGCTCTGTAGCACCTGGCATAATTTTTGGTATCATATTAAATATAAGATCTTTTAAATATATTTTAGAGATTTTCAAACACTGCTTTGAATAGTTAAGAGAATCTATCATCAAAATCAAGCATGATAAACCAAGGATACAGGCACTGTGACTGTATATTAATCTTCTTATATCCATGCCCTACTTTATACTATATTCAATTTTTAGAATTATGCCAATGAGCCTTAAGGGCTCTGGGGGGTGTTGCCAGAGCCTGTCAATGCTCCAGATTCACAGGAGGAGGGGTGACCTGCTCTGCTCAGTGCCCTGAACCCTTCTGGCTTATTAATATAATTATGAAAGTTAATTTAAGAGGGAAGGAGACCATGAATACCACATACAGGAAGATTACCACAGTCACGGTGCCTGGATCTATGAGTTAGTGTTCCTGGTTTATCATGATGGATTTTGATGGTAGATTTCCTTTAAAGGGCTGCTAATTATGCGCGCCTCTGACACCTTCCTCTCCCGTGTTGGAGAGGGAGGTGACTTCATACATAATTAGCAGCCTGGAGCACTGGACATCCCATCCTCTCGCTCCAGTGTTCTTTTTACAAGTCTTTTTTCTAGGTAATCCTGGTGTCTCCACCGCTGGGATCAGGTTGAATCGGAGGACAGGTGAGTATGTGTAAGTGTTTGTTAATTTATTGGTAGATTTCCTTCAAATCAAAACAAAGCCCAAAAAATTGCCATTTGAAATGACACTCCTCTTTCACCTTCTAAAAGTGACTCATGTCAGTCAAAAGTGACTTTCTGCTGGGAGTTTATAGAATAAAAGGCAGGCTTAAACATAAAAGAGGAGATGCTAAAATGGATATTTTATATTGTACTGAGGGTCCTGATGGTTTAGTGGTGTGGAAGCTGGAATATTCAGAATTTTTTTAATTCCATTTAAATTGCCAGATTACAGAGAAACCAATTCCTGGGAGCAGTGGTCACATGCACAATGGTTTACCTTTTTAATGGAAATTTCCCACTCATCATAAGAAAATAAGAATATGACATATTCAAAATGAGAATATGATATATGACATATCAAAATATATAAACACTATATGGTATAAATGGTATATGATATAAATGCTTGTTACTGTAAGTTATGATCCCACCTCTTTGACCATTTTGCAACAGCTGTAACCTCCATAGAGTTTAATACACAGGTAGCCATGCAGCCGCCTCCATTACATCAGATGGGATGGAAGTTGGGGGATATGGCAGGATAAACTCTGATTCAGTGATGGAATCTCCCAAAATTTTCTCCGGAACAAGTTTGCACTTGTTTTTCAGCATCGAGCTGTTACTTTTTAGCTTATTTACTGATGAACTCATTGATTTATTCATAAATCTATTTATTAATATAATTGTCACCAAATGTAATCAAAGTTTCCAGATTAGAATGAAACAAAAGCTGATTAAACACAGATTTTCAAGGTGTGTTGAGAGGAGCGTAGAAAGCGATGCCAGTAAGAGTTATGGTGAGAATTACATATGTTACATTTAGTTGATGAATCACCCCCCTGGACTGCTTGGAATGACAATCATGTGCTATTAATATCTGCTAAGGGCACATTAGAAATATTCTGTCACTTGCCAGCACCCACACTGATGACAATCACTATTTCTGCCAAAAAAGAGAGAGAGATCTGAATGCGTTGTCCCTTGCCTTACAAATAATGGGATAGAAAGAAACAAAAGAGAAAGCATAAAGGATGCTCTGTTGTTAGAATCTATCACACACACATATATATATATATATATATATATATATATATATATATATATTATACTATTGTAAGAAGTAAAAGACAACAAATTTAAAAATGCAAAACAATCATTGTCAGATGTATTAATATTCTATTAAATATTTAAAGTAAAAGTGACTATTGATGAACGATAGACTGGCGTAGTATAAGTGGTCTAGTCTAAATTTGTTAAGTTAGTTTAGTTTACAATGGAAAAAGTGCAATACAATTTTGGAGCATGACTAGAATTTTGGTGCAATGTAGGCAAAACCCTCTAGTCTAGAACCACATCACTGAAGCCTCTCATATGTCAGACTAGTTGTAAAAGTGGCTAAAACTCTCTCATGACAAATGTAGCACAAGGCATTTCAATCTCATCAGAGCAAATGTTTGTAGCAAATTGTTTCATACATATCCTTCAAACTCCATGAGGATATTCCCCTTAGTTAGATTTTCTTAATACATACAGTATTACATGCAGGTTACATACACAATGGGGGTCATTTACTAAGGGCCCGATTCACGTTTTTCCCGACGTGTTACCCGAATATTTCCGATTTGCGCCGATTTCCCCTGAATTGCCCCGGGATTTTGGCGCACGCGATCGGATTGTTGCGCATCGGCGCTGGCATGCAAGCGACGGAAATCGGGGGGCATGACCGAACGAAAACCCGACGGATTCGGAAAAAACGCCGCATTTTTTAAAAAAAAGTGTTGCGGAACTTGCACTTACCTTCACTAGGAATAGGCCGGTGAACTTGAGTGAATTTTGGCGGGCTTTGGGGAACTTCAGTGCAGCAGCGCCACCTGGTGGACGTCGGAGGAACTACCTTAGTGAGTCCCAGCCGGACCCGAATCCACCGCAGAGAACGCGCCACTGGATCGCAAATGGACCGGGTAAGTAAATCTGCCCCAATAGGTTCTGGAGGCTTGTTCTTAAGTTGAATTTGTATGTAAGTTGGAACTGTATATTTTATGATTGTAACCCCAGCCACATTTTTTTTGGTCTCTGTGACAATTGGATTTTAAAAATGTTGGATTGTCATAAGCAGGATTAACAATAAATCTTAATTACAGACACCTGTGATAACTGTTGTAGCTGTTCATTGTAGCCTAAGGCTAAAGTACAGTAAATTACCAACATCCAGAGGTTTGTAACTAGGGGTTGTATGTCAGTTGAGTGTTCTTAAGTAGGAGACCGCTTGTATTCTCAGCCATGTGACCTAACTGAAAAATCCCCAAATGGAAATGCAGATGTAGCAATGAATAAAATGACTGACTTAACCCGCTTAACCTTTGATAACACAATCTTCTGTAACTAAATAAGCTAACTCCCTACCATCAAAATCCATCAGGATAAACCAGTGCCCAAGTAAAATGCTAAGGTGTTTCCAGAACTCCTCCATGCTGCAGCTTCACGGGCTGTTACACTGTGTTGTACTCCCACTGCTCACTCAGTACTTCCCACTTCCTCTGCCTGATGAAATCTCAATACAGCAGAGGAAGTTTCAGTTCACAGTTGAAGGAGAAGTGTAACAGCCTATGAAGACGAAGTACAGAGGAGCTCTGAGCTCAGGCTCATTAGGATAATTATAAACATTTATTTTAGAAGGATGTAGGGCATGGATTACAAATACAAGAAGACTACCACAGTCACACTGCCTGGATCTATGACTAAGTGTACTTGGTTTATTATACTTTATTTTATTTGTCCTTTAACCCTTTAACCACACATAACGTATTACGACATCACCCGTCGGCTGGGTTTTTTTGCAGCAGACACCCGCTCATAACACCTGTGATCGGTGCTAGCAATGATCATGGGTGTTAACCCTTCGACTGCCGACAGAAAAGGAATATATCCAATCCATAAAAATATACAGAAAACAAGCCCTTACATACCTCTTTACATGGAAAAATAAAACAGTTATGGATTTTTAAAGGTGTGGGAGTGAAAAATGAAAACTCAAAAAAGAAAAAGGGCCTGGTCGTTAAGGGGTTAAGAACACAGCCTTTTATAAAAAATCTTTGCGTTTTTAAATAAAAACCTTTTTTATTTTTCTGTATACCGATCTTTATATAGGCCTGTTTTCTGTGAAACAAATTGCCTACCTAGTGATGGTATTTAATATTCAATACCGTGTACTGGGAAGCTGGAAAAAAATTCCAAAAAATTTACAAAAAAACACATTTGTACCATTTTCTTTTGGGCCCTGTTTTTATGGCTTTCACTGTGCACTCTAAATGACACCTCCCCTTTATTCTTTGGTTCGGTGCAATCGCAAAGATACCACATTTATATAAGTTTTATTATGTTTTAGTAGATTTTTTTTAAAATTTAGAATCTTTTGTACAGAAAAAAAATTCTTCATTTTGCCATATTCTGATACCAATAACTTTTTTATACTTCGGTGCACTGAGCTGTGTAAAGTGTAATAAGATGAACTTTTCATTGCTACCTTTATGGGGACTGTACAACCTTTTGATTGCTTTTTATTAAAATTTTTGTGTCTCATAAAATGGCAAAAGAGTAGTGTTTTGGACATTTGGGCACTATTTTCCATTACGGGGTTCACCAACAGAAATAACCATTCTTAAATATTTATAGATTAGGATTAGATTGATGCTCGTTTGAGTATTAGCATACTCGAAACGGCTCGTTCCTCAGACGAGTATTTTGCCTGCTCGATAACGAGCTCTCACTTAAGGAAACACATTGAAGAACAGTGAAGAACACAGTGAAAACAGTGAACACAGTGAACACAGGATCATCAGTGAAGAACACAGTGAAGAACACAGTGAAGAACACATTGAACACAGTGAAGAACACATTGCAGATGTTTCCGTACATCTGCTAACTTATCCAAAGACACACGTGACGAACGGTGTTCTTCACAATAGTATGTGAAGAACAATATGTGTGAAGAATCTTCATACTATTGTGAAGAACACCATTCTGCACTCGTGTCTTCGGATAAGTCACTTTAAACTTCGTAAAAATTCCATTTAAAAAATCATGAAGCATTAATACAGTGTGACTGAAATTCATTTTTATTTATAGGAGTATATCATACACACAAAGGCTGCAGGGGCTGCCAGCACAAGGAGTCACCACCAGAAGTGTCTCATCATTATACATGATTCAGCCATGTGTTAATGACTATCTCATACATACATGCGGCTGCGGGTGCGTGGCGCCACGCACCAGTGCAGTGTCACTTACACTATAACAGGCTGTCAGCTATCTCATACACACACAGGAGCAGGGGACGTGTTGCAAACAGAACAGGAACACATGAGGAGCCAGCTACCAGGAAATGTCTCATCATTTTACAGCTGTCAGTCATGTTATAACGAGTATTCCATACACACGGATGCAGGGGGTCCAGCCCCAGGAAGCCAATGGGAGGAGACCTTACAAATACCTTATACTCATTATACAGGCTGTTTAAATTCATAGTTGTATAGGAAAATCTCTCACATCACAGGCTGCAAGGGGCACCAGCACAAGAAGCACATTAGAGGAGTCCCACCAGAAGTGTCTCATCCATTATACATGATTCACCATGTGTTAATGACATATCTCATAACATCCAGGCGCAGGGTGCGGGCCGCCATCACCAGGAGTGTCGTCTCACTAACAGGCTGTCAGCCTATTCTTCATACAAACAGGCAGCAGTGGTACTGGCAAACAGAACCAGGACAGCACATAGAGGATCCAAGCACCAGGAATGTCTCATCATTTAAGTTGTCAGTCTGTTATAAGGAGTATCTCATACACACAGGCTGAGGGGTTGCCAAGCACTAGGAGCAATGGAGGAGACATTACACAACCATTATACTTCAACATCAATTTACATACAGGCTGTAGTCATGTTGTATAGGAGTAATCTCTCAACACCACAGCTGCACAGGGGCACCAGCAACGGAAAACAACATAGAGGCGCAGCCCCAGGAGTGTCCACATCATCATAAGACTCTCCAGTCATGTGTTTAGGTGTAAATCTTCATACAACATGGGTCTGCAGGGGGGACTTGGCCGCCAGCCACAAAGGAGGTCATGAGTAGGCTGCAGAGTGGGCACAATAGCAAATTATGGAGATGGCAGCACATCGTAGGCCACGAGTGGCAAATACAAGAGTGTGGAGTCGCGGCAGCAGCATCAATGAGGTCAGGGTGGCACGACCATACAAATTCTGAGCGGCAGCAACATGGTAGACCACAATGTGACACGTGACAGAGTGTGAGGGGTGGCAGCAGCATTAGGTCAAGAGTGGCACAAGACATTCTGGTGTGGCACAACAGGTAGGCCACAGTGTGGCACAATGAACAGAGTGTGGAGGTGGCGGCACACATGAGATCAAGATGTCACAATGACAAATTCTGATGTGGCAGCAACATAGTATGGCCACAGTATAGCACAATAACAGCGGTGTGGAGTGGCAGCAGCAGCATGAGGCCAGAGAGTGTACATGACAAATTTCTGGTGGTTGCAGTAACATGGTAGGCCACATTGTGGCACAATGACAGAGTGTGGAGTGTGGCGGCAGCAGCAGGAGGTCAACAGTGGAACAATGACAAATTCTGGGTTGGCAGCAACTTGTAGGCCATAGAGTGGCACAATGACAAAGTGTGGAGGTGGAGGCAGCGACAGCAGGAGTCAGAGAGGGCACAATCCATGTGTGTGGAGGTGGCAGCATATCATAGGCCACAGAGTGGCACAATGACAAAGATTTAGATGGCAGCATCACAGGATGTCGAGAGTGGACAAACCACATAGTGTGTAGGTGGGCGGCACAGTATTCAGCAGCAGCATGAGCCAGCAGTGGCACAATGACAGATTCTGGTGGTGGCAGCACCATGGTAGCCACAGTGTGGCACAATATAACAAGGAGGTGCAAGGTGGCGGCAGCAGCAGAGGTCAGAGAGTGCACAATGACAAATAATGGAGGTGGCAGCAACATGTTAGGCCCAATGGCACACTGATAAGTGTGGAGGCAGCAGCAGGATGTCAGAGAGTAGCACAATGACAGGGTGAATTGGTGACATTCCAGTCCCTGGTAAAGATGGTGGGAGGCGCAGATGGAGCAACAGCAGCAGATGTGTTTCATCGCGAGTGGCGACATCAGAATAGGGCTGAACAGGTAGTTAAAATCCAGACTCATTTCTCAATTTTTGGGAAGCGTCATGGCTAATGAATCTATGCATAAGGCATTGTGTGTTGGCCGATCAACGCCTAATTCATCTGACACAGGTCAGTCTCTCACATTACAGCTGACAACGGGTTTCTCCTGACACCACTGGACTTTGCAAAAAAGTAACTTCCCGCAACTACGTGGATTTCACACAATTTTTTATATCTACTATAGCAACAAAAAAGATTAAAATTTGGGGTATACAGGTCCCCCAAAACGACACCCTGGACTTTGAACAAAATCACTCCACTTACCTAGTGAGTACAAGCAGCCAGACGCTAAGAGAGCACATGCAGTGTGAATGACGGGATTGCAAATGGCCATCAGTTTTTATAGGGCTGTGACATCACAAAAGCTGCCAGTCGCTGATTGGCTTCACGGTCTGCACATGTGATTGAGATGTTCCTTTCTTCTTCTCCAGAGTTCTCTGCCCCATGTAACACGTTGTGCTCGCGGCCATTTTGCTAACAAAGGGGAAAAAATCTTTTCCCACGATCACCGGAAGCTCGGATTCATCCAACCAAGTTATCCTGAAATTCTAAACAAATTCCCACTTCGTTAGAACGGCTTCGCCCTCTCTAGGTGGGATAAAAACTTCTACTAACCCGGCTTCGTAGTGTTTGCTTTTGCTTTTACATCTCTTCTGTCTACTGTCACTTTTACTCTTGTCCCCTTCCCCACCACATATCTCCAATAACCTGGTATACTCTCTATCTTGAGCTACAAGACCGATTGAGGAGAGATTTTAGAGTTTGAGGTCAGACCTATCATAGTGAACCATTAGGATGAATGAAAAAGTAAAAAGACAGAAAATGAAGAGGTACCATTTTAATGGCACTTATGAGTTGTCTGGGGACATGTTGAATTATCTCTTATTCATTTTATTTTTTTCAGTGGAGATGTCTAATGCTTGAGTTTTGATCTGATCTAGATTTGGTCAAATTTCCAAATGTTGGTATAGGTAAAAGTAATACCGTTGTCTGCTATTCCAGTACATTGAATTCTACCACCTACCTGCATCGGAAAGTACACTTTTATACGAGTTTCGTTCCACCTTAAGAGTTAACTACACAATACTTTGTGGTTGTTTAGAAAACTAAATACATGGTTCTCGTGGTATATTTGTCCCTGCCCGCCCCCGTGTTCGTCAGACTTTGGAGTGGTTGTTTATTTTTCAGAAAGTGAACTGATGATTGCTTGGAACAACACATAATTTTATGAAGTATGATAAAACATAAGGTTTTGTTATATGATTCTAAACAATCAGAACCTGTTCCCCACATTGCCGTCCTGTGAAAAGAAATTCTTTATACTTATTAAATAATACACTACTTATTCAATCTCTGCTTCAAAATCTCGTATAAGAAAAGCTCACAGTACGAGAGGTACTTATGTTGTTTCCTGGATACTAGATGATGCCAATCAGGACTGTGTTTTATTCTGAAAGTGGTCTCCCCGCTGAAAACAAGGCACGTGAGTAGCTGTTTTAGCATAGCAAGTAAAATGAACTTTTGTTTATTTTACAAGGGTCCGTGACCCAGATTATTTGATGCACCCCCCTCGGAGACTCTGTAGAAGTACAAGAGGCCAAAATTCTGGACAATTTATTTAGAATGTCGCACAATCTCCTAAGTAAATCTAATTCTGTCAGTCCACAATTAGGCATTGGTAATGGTTATGTGAACATTCACAATTCATTTCTCCCACATAATCATATTGTTGCTAAGCACTCTCTTCTCTTCTTCTCCGGAAAAGGGGTCTCCCACTTTATCTCGACGCGTAGTTTTTGAAGGGGGGTCATCAATATCGATTGCTTTTAATTAAAATACTGATGAGCACTACCGACTTCGAGTGGCCGCCTCCCAAGTAGCATTTTCTCTGTTATTCACTTATTCTTTAGTTTCTGAGTGCCTCGGTGTACTAAATAGCGTACACATCAACCTCTCAACACTAGACCAGTTCTAATTTGGGAACATGTTTTAAAGTTTTTCTAAATGTTATTGCAATCTTTGATTTAAAGAGATATATTCATTTCAGCAAATTAATGTTTTAATGATAAAAGTGATACATTTTCCAATATGTTGTCACAACGGTGCACGGCTCATTATAACACAGATCTGATTACTCTCGGTGATATAACGAGCCGAGCACCTGTATGACCATGTCACTTTCTGTCCACTGAAGTAACATAGAAGCATGCTATAGCAGACAAGCAGCGGAGATCTAGAAAACCGTGAGGAATTAATACAGAAAGTATATTGGAAAATTGTATAACTTTTTATAATAATTTGCTGAAGTGGGAACACCCCTATAACTTTGATCAAACTCAGAGTGACAAAGGATTAACCTCAGCGAGTGACTGAGATATCTGGACAGATGAATTTTTGGATACTTGTGCAGTTAGGGGATGTTGCAGGTATAATTAGACTTATGATAAGAATAACGTAGATTAAATTATGCTTTGTAAGACAAAAACGCTTGAAATATTGGATACATAACACATGGAAACTCGGAACAACCCAGCCTCTACTGCATTCTCTTAAGGGACCCAATTAAAGGCTTTTAGTCTTGGACCTAATCTTTCAGAATCTACAACGGTCTCCACACAGTAGTAACTCGGCCCAACTTTGTAGGTTTTGATCAATCCTTCATTGCTCTGCATTAGTTGACTATGCAAAGACTCTGCTCAATTACTAAATGCCAAAACTCACCCATAAACCCATCTTTATCCATAACTACAGATGCGACAAGGCATGGATTGGCCCAAAGAGAATCAGGTTTATGAGGGCTGCTAACCTCATATTCTGGATGTTTGTTTGCCCGTCACCACTACACTTACTGAACTGCAAACAGATGGCCATCATAAAGCTTTCTGTCTGTCTAAGCATACAGGAATATTAATTATTGAAGAAATACCTTGTTTATTATGATACTACATCAGATTACTGAGAAGTCACCAAGCTACAAGAAGGGATGGCTACTGTTTCTAGGCTCTTCTCTGTTGACTGCCCTGAGGGCAACCATCCTCAGTCATTCTGCAGCATCTCTTACTGTAAGTTATGTTTCAGGGATCCAGAAACAACCTGCGACTGAGAGAGTTACTGACAGGGCTCACCTCAAAGAAACAAAGGAAAACAGGCAAACAGGCTACTGACTGAACCCCATAAGCAAACAAGAGGTATAGTGCTAGGCAGCAGGGTAACTAACAGACCCCATAACAGAAACAGAGAGGTAAGGACTAGGCAGCAGGTTACTGACAGGACCCCATAACAGAAACAGAGGTATGGGCTAGGCAGCAGGTACTAACAGACCCCATACCAGAAACAGAGGTAAGGACTAGGCAGCAGTTACTGACAGGACCCCATAACAAAACAGAGGTAAGGATAGGCCAGGTAACTAACAGACCCCATAAACAGAAACAGAGGTAATGACTAGGCAGCAGGTACTACGGAACCTCATAACAGAACAAGGTAAGGACTAGCAGCAGGTCACTGACAGGACCCCATAACAGACACAAGGTAAGGACTAGCAGCAGAGACTGACAGGACCCCATAACAGACACAGAGGTAAGACTACGCAGAGTATACTGACAGGACCCCATAACAGAAAACGAGGTAAGGACTAGGCAGCAGGATACTGACAGACCCCATAACAGACACAGAGGTGGACTAGCAGCAGACACTGACAGCCCCATAACAGACATGAGGTAAGAACTAGCACAGGATACTGACAGACCTCAAACAAACAGAGGTAAAAACTAGGCAGCAGGATACTGACAGGACCCCCATAACAGAACAGAGGTAAGGACTAGCAGCAGGTTACTGACAGGACCTCTAACAGAACAGAGGTAAAAACTAGGCAGCAGAAACTGACAGACCCCATAACAGAAACAGATTAAGACTGGCAGCAGTTACTGACAGGAGACCCCATAAAAACAAACAGAGGTAAGAACTAGGCAGCAGGATACTGACAGGGAGCCGTTCAGCAGTCAGAAGAGCCGGCTCTTCTTAGTGAGCACAGACTAATGCGCCAGCTCACTAAAAAGAGGCCGAATTCCCATGACTAAAACAGAAGTAAGAACTAAGCAGCAGGCTATTCACAAGCCCCCTCCCCAAAACAAATACAGAAATTGGCGAGGCAGCAGGCTACTGACAGGGCCTCCATAGCAGAAACAGAGGCAAAGGCTAGGTGACACAATTTGGACAGATGTCACAACAAATTAGTCAGGGGAACCTGTATAATTGCTCCACCTGACTCCTCCTACTACAGGGTGACATTTAGATTTGCTATTTGTGCAGTCATCAACCTATACAGAGAAAGGTAACTCCATCTAGGCTATGGATTGCCAGTGCCTATTATACTTCCTGTATGCCGGTGTGGGTGAGACGGTGTTTAGTACCCCCACTGTCACAGTGGTATCAATCAGAATACATTGATCACATGTAAATAGGGTTTCTGCATATTTATAGCAATGATGTATAGCCATGGTCTTCCTGTACCACATGCCTTAAGCAAATGTAGTGAGTACAGGTCATCCAATGTATACAAATACACAGACCTGGCACATGACCCCATTAAAGACGACCTGTCACCACTATTGATGTGTCTGTTTTAGGTACTGCCGGTATTTTACATGACAATTTAACAATTTGTGAGAATCTGGTCTTATAATTCTATGTTGTATTATTGTTCTTACAAATGAGAAAAATTCAAATATATTTTCCAGAATTTGACAAGAAAACATTGCAACTTTGCTATCAAGGCAGACCCTACATTACATGACTTTCAGGAAACTTTATGACATGAAACAAACACATACGAATATGTTCACAACTAAGAATAACTAGTTGTGAACTTATTTAATTTTGTCCAATCAGTGCTTAAAAGGCCTAAATGTAGGGATACACTCTTTTATCAGCAGGGATAGTTAGCAGCACTCCAATTTTCAGTATCAAAAGTGAGGTTTATTCAAGTGTGGCCAATAGTCAATCGATAAATAGATAGGGACGATATTGATAGATAATAAATAGATCACAGATTGTTAAATAGATAGATAGAAAAAGTCCAAGCAGCACAAGCAAACAGTTGAAAAAAATGAACAATGTTTTGGTTTTTACATGAGCCTTTTTCAAGCGTTAGAAAGGTTCATGTAAGAGCTGAAACGTTGCTCATTATGGATTAAATGATCCACCTTTCTTTGCCATTTTTTGCCTCTTGGAGTGTTGATTTTTCTATGGAGATAGATAGATAATTGGATTGATGAATATATAGATAGATAACTGGAGAGACAACCATATGGGTAGATACAATATATACCAGGATGATAATAGAAGATGATAGATGATGATAGATAATAGATAGATAGATAGATAAGAAAAGAGTAAATCCAAGTCAGCACAATCTTATACGACCCTAATAGAGGGGTGCAGCGCCCCCAAAGGTTCTGGCTTTGATCTCTTGTAGATAAATAAAGTAACAGCGGGCAGCACTCCATGGTTCAAATTTCAACAATAAAGGTGAACTTTATTGAACAAGTGGCGACGTTTCGGTGTGTAACACCTTCATCAAGCTTGATGAAGGTGTTACCACACCGAAACGTCGCCCCTTGTTCAATAAAGTTCACCTTTTATTTTGAAATTTTGAACCATGGAGTGCTGCCGCTTTTACTTTATTAGTAGATAGATAGATAGATAGATAATTGGATTCATGATATATAGATAGATACCTGGAGAGACAACAGATAGATGGGTAATAGTAGATGGAGGATAACAGATAGAGGTAGATAGATAGATAATAGATAGATAGATAGATAGATAGATATATGATAGAAAAGCAAAGTCCAAAGCACACAGCCAGTGTTAGTATTGGTGCAGACCCGATGATCTTGGCATGGGTCCTTGATATACGTAGTGAAGAGCAGAACTCAATGAATGTAGAAAAGTGGTGACTTTTATTCCATCACACAGCCTGTGTGATGGAATAAAATTTCACCACTTTTCTACAATTCTTTGGTGCGTGCCTCTCCACTACGTAGATAGATGGGTTGTTTTTGCAGCCAGATATTGTTGCTGCAAGTTGAGCTCAGCAGAGTTTGTGGCACATAACCTTTAAAAAAAGCATCAAAAAGCGAGTGGGAGCTTGTGGCGACGTGTGCAGTGTCCTAAGTGTATTTACGTTTAGGACTTAAGTTGAGGAACTTTAGCGGTAACTCTGTATTTTGTGTTACTTGACTGTAAATTCCTTCTTTCCTGGGCATATTTCTATTTGTAACCCCATTAGAATAATGGACCTCCAAGTGGCATTGCACCAGTTGTACATCCTGTGCATGTAGGCTTTCCTTGACGCCGTTCGAGGGGAATACTGCTATGTGGGAGTTGTGAAAATTGCTCACCGGAACCAGTTCTGGATCTAATCAGCAAGTTTCAAGCTGCTGGCAATTGACAATATGGAGCGAAGTTGGCTGCTCCTGGGAGCACATTCTCTGGGAAGATGTTTGGGGAGGGAAGTATGGATTGCAGAGGGAGGGGGGCGCTAGTTGGGTACATGTAGATAAGGCGGGGTAAGGGAAGTTTTAGGGAGTCTAGTCTCTGATCTGGGTGCACCCCAATAAGTTTGCCAGGCTGGCGGATGGGGGGCATATACAGCTCTGGGGTAGTAATGCTGCAGCAATACATGGCCTCTAGCAACCAGGGGACTGTCTGCTCCAGTAAGACGGGTAATGGGAGCACAGGCAGTCCAGACAGGTGCTGTAGTGGAGATTCGATTATTAGGGGAACACACAGGTAATCTGCACAAAGCCTGCATACCGAACAGTGTGTTGTTTGCCGGGTGCTCGGGTTCGGCATGTTGCGGATCTGGTTGAACATTACTGGGAGGGGCTGGTTGAACCAGCGTCATGTCCACATGGCACTAATTACAAAGTAACAGTAGTGGAAGGTCCTTAAACATGATTTCAGGATTTGGGCCATAAGCTCAGCTCAAGACCCTCAAAGGTAGTTTTCTCCAAAATGCATCCTTTACCACCAGAAAGCAGCGGGAGATCAGGAGGTAAATAAGTGGCTCAAAGTTAGTGTGTAGGAAGGAGGGGTTTTGGTGCATGGACGGGGCTGACTTTTTCTGTCGGCTACAGGCTCTACAGTATGGATGTGGCTGCACCCAATGGGGAGGGTGCAGCTGTTTTGGGGGAAAAATGGCTAGAAGGTTGGAGGAGTGTTTTAAAACTAAAGACCTGGGGGGGGCAACTACACTTGTGCAGGGCAAATAGACAGTGTACTACAGAGCTGGAAGAGTCATCGTCATGGGGAGGAGGGGGGCTGGAATGAGATGGGGAATAGAACAAAAGAATACGGACAGGGGAAACCATAAAAGTGTATGTAAACTAATGCCAGAAGCCTCACAACAAAATGGAGGAACTGAAACTCTTGATGTTGGAACGGAAATATGATATAGTGGGTATCAGCACGACTGGCTGGACAGTATCTATGACTGGGCTGTTACTATAGATGGTTATAGTCTTTTTAGAAAGGATTGTATAAATAAAAAAGGGGGTTTGTTTAATATGAATTCTTGCCTCAAGCCTGTCTTGCGAGATGACATCAGCATAACGCAAATGCAAAGCGAGTCCCTATGCGTGGAGAATAAGGGGAGGAAAAAGAATATATAAATATTTACTACAGGTTTATTATAAGGCTCCAAATCTATTGGAGGCAGCAGAGGAAATGCTGATAATGAAATGGATGCGGCTTCAAACCTGGTGAGTTCTTATCATGGGGGACTTCAATTACCAGATATTGACTGGGGGCAGAACATGCAGTCCTTCAAAGGTAGCAGGTTCTTGTCATCCAACAAAACAATTACCTGTCCAAATAGTCCTGGAGCCAACAAGCGGGGGGGGGGGGCACTGCTGGACCTTATACTAACCAACAGACCTGATAGGTCTCAAAACTACGGTTGGGGGGACCTGGGGAATAGTGATCATAATATATTGGATTTGTATTACACTTATTAAGAATGTTGGGAAGGGGCAACCCAACACTCTAAACTTCAGAGGAGGCAAATTTTCAGCACTAAGGGAAGACCTTAAGGCATAGACTGCGATAATGTTCTCAAGACAAAAAGCCCCCCAAAAAATGGGACTTTTTCTCATATATTCTGAAAAGATCCTGTGGAAACACATACCTTATGGAAAAGCATAAAGGAACAAGAAAAAACCCTATGTGGCTAAATATTCTTGTAAGAAAGCAATAGCGAAGAAGCTAAGGAGTTTAAGGTGCTAAATCGTGAAGGTAGCGATCGCATTACAGGTTATATAGATAGAAAAATAAATCCTTTGTAAAGCAGATAAAACTGCAAAAATTGAGACTGAGAGAAAAATTGCTCAGGGAGAGCAAAAAATTATTTCAAGTATCAAATGATAGAAACTAAACAGAGAGTGTGGGTCCCCTTAGAAATAACAGGGGGGTCATGTGGAAGGAGATAGGAAAGGGCAAATCTCTGACAATGTCGCCTTCTCAGGAAAATCCCCTGGTGGAACACACATGAGGAATAGGGATTCTTTTGGATGTCAACAGTTTTAACCCAGGAAGAGGTACGCGCCTCGCCCCAACCACAAGATAGATAATTACCGGCCATGGCCTACACCCCCGGTTCTGCATGAACTAGTACCGTGATAGACAGACCATTATTTTTATATTGAAGATTCACTGAGGCCTGTTATGTTCCACAGAGCTGCCGCATAGCAATGGTACCAATTAAACAAAAAGATCAAATAGCGATCCTGGAACTACGAGACCCGTTTGGAGTTCTAACTCCTGTGGTGGGAAAAATATTTGAGGGGTTTGTTACAGCGCGTCCCTCGAGTATCTCACTGTGCACAACCTTATAAACCCTCGTCGCATGGGTTTATGAGAGATCGGTCCTGTCAGACTAATCTGATTGGTTTCTACGAGCAAGTAAGTTCAGACTGGAATCTGAGTGACGCTGTGGATGTTGTATATCTGACTTTCAGGGCATTTGACACTGTGCCCAGTAAAAATTGGGTATATAAATGAGACTGCTGGGATAGGAGAAAATCTGAGTATTTGGGTAATAATTGGCTTAGTGATAGAAAACAAGGGTCATCATTAATGGCACATTCTCAGATTGGGTTGACTTTACCAGAGGAGTGCCACAGGGGTCAGTATTGGGGCTCACTTCTTTTAATATTTTTATTATTACCTGGTAGTGGGTTTACACAGTAAGTTTTCAATATTTGCAGATAATACTTCAATAAGTTTAGCATTACAGAGGGATTTGTGGGATGCTTGTAGGAGTGGGCAGAGAAATGTTTGATGAGGTTTAATGTAGATAAATGTAAAGTTATGCACTTGGGCCATGGAAACAAAAAGTATAATTATGTTCTAAACGGTCAATTTACTTGTAAAACTGGAGCTGAAAAGGACCTTGGGGGTATTGGTGGATGTAAACTTAATTTTAGTGACCAGAGAGGCCACGCGCTGCTGCTAAGCAAATACAATTGGGATGTATCAAGAGGAATAGATCTCCATGATAAGACATAGGGTGTCATTTACTAAGGGCCCGATTTGAGTTTTCGCGACTGTTCACCGAATATTTCCGATTTGCGCCGATTTCTCCCTGAATTGCCCGCGGATTTTGGCGCATGCGATCGTATTGTGGCGCTCGGCGCTGCACGCAGCGACGGAAATCGGGGGGCGTGGCGGAACGAAAACCCATCGGGTTCAGAAAACCACGCATTTAAAAAAAAGTGTTCCACTACCTTCACTAGGAATAGCCGGTGAACTTTGATGCGTTCCGATGCTCTTTTCAGCGCAGCATCAGAGGAACTGCCTTAACGAATCCCGGCCGGACCCAAATCCACCGCAGAGAACGTACCGCTGGATCGCGAATGGACCGGGTAAGTAAATCTGCCCCATTGTTTGCCCTTATACAAATCCCTGGTCAGACCACACATGAATATTGTAGTACTTTTGGGCACCATTTTATAAAGGATATAGTAGAGCGTAACGGGTGCAGAGGAGCAACAGGATATTAGGGAATGGGGGGATTAGAAATACAATGACATATACAAATTTGGATTATTCAGTTTAGAAAAAGGGGGGAGACCTCATTACAATGTCAATACTGAACGACATACAAGGATCTCTCCAAAGATCTTTTTATACCTCGGCCGTGTGACCCAGACAAGGGGGCATCCTCTACGCCTAGAGGAGAGGCGATTCTACATACCCATAGACAAGGTTCTTACTGTAAGAGGCAGTGGACTATGGAACTCTCTGCCGCAGAGGTTGTTATGGCGGACTCATATTACATGTTCAAGAGAGGCCTGGATTTACTTTCGGAGAGAAAAAATATCACGGTTTGGGGATAAACATTTATTTAATTCTTAAGGGTTTGGACTTGATGGACTTGCGTCTTTTTCCAGCCTTATATACTATGATACATGATTCATGTATTCATAAATCCAAAAGAAGCAACACTCCGGATCCAAGCAGGTAAAAATTAAAAGAGTTTTCCAAACTGGCGACTTTTTGGTGTGTTACCACCTTCTCAAGCGAAAAAGGTGTTAACACGGAAACGTTGCCAGTTTTGGGATAAAATCTTCTCACTTTTACCTTCTGGATCTGTAGTGCTGCTTCATTTTGGATTTTATAGATAAAGAGACACAGGTGATAGGTAGATAGATAGATATATAATAGGGATAAATAGTAATAGATAGATGGATACAGTAGAAAAGATCCAAGCAGCACTATCAAAACCACAATTGGTAAACAAAAATAAAAAGCGGGTGCTCTCCTATAGGGTCGGCATCAGGTCCTTCAGTTTATAGAGACAAGAAAAAGGCAGCGCACCAGATTGTAGTGAAACAATACCTTAGTGGATTTATTCTCAACTGAATATCCATGATTGTGTACAGATATTAAACAATGGTGGAGTTCATGTGATCATTATGACCAAAACCGACCAAGTGCAAAATTCAAACAATCAAATGCTCATAATGTACTAAAATAAAATTATCAATAGATGCTCATTAATTAAAGTTGCATGTGGCAGTGTCTCCCAAGGTATATAATAGATTTGTTTTTTTTTTTTTTATTTCTTTTTTTTTTAGCATACATCGTGATCATCCATTGATTGGGTGAACACTGACATAATAAAAGTAAAAATCCTAAAACATTCATAGCTAACAAGCCATAAGCAAAGTCCCCATCGTCTCACCAACTTATATCAAAAACAGCTAGTGATAGCCGTATACACACGCACTGAACTGGCGCGCATGGTGAAACACACACTGGGAATGGTGACCTGAGTGTGCGGATCAGCACTTGTAAGTCTATGGTCCAGAACGACTGTCAATTCAGGCCGACGCAGCTGATGTCAAAGACAAAAAATTTCACATCATCAAAAAAATCACCTACCTCCTCCATTATGTTTATATATCTGTACACAATCTGGATATTCAGCTTGAGAAAGGCTCACTGTTTGGAGCCGAACGTTGCTCTTTCACATGGAATAAATCACTAAGTTATTTTTCACTGCAATCTGGTGGTGCTGGCCTTTTTTTCCTTTTGTTTGGATAGATAGATAGATAGATAGATGATAGCTAGATCGCTGTATCGCTATCTAGATCGATATCTCAGCTCAGCTAGTATGTATAGTATAGCTATAGATAGATCATAGGATAGAAAATAGAACGATAATATATAATGGAAGTTAAATGAGATAGATAGAAGGCTCTCAGAAACATTGCTGTTGATACTCACTGGAATAAAAGGTTCCTACTTTTTTCCAATTTAGATCGCGCACCTTTCTTGAAACTATTTAGATCATAGATACGATAATAGATAGATAGATAGATCGAAAGATAGATAGATAGATGATAGATAGATAATAGATAGTAGATAATAATATATAGATAAAGCAGAGATGTGTAGATAGATTAAAGGATAGATAAATAGATGATAGATAACATATAACAAATGATAGTAGATACGTAGATTCGATAGTACGATAGATCGATAGATAATGATAGATGATAGATAGATACAGAAAGATTGTGATATAATGATAGATAATATATTAGATAATAAAGATAATAAATAGATGGACCGATCATCCACACTTTCATGTACTGTGGCATATGTTGGAGAGGCAGTAATCTTGTGTTCTATGCCAGAGCTGACAAGGTCTGGTTGTCAGTGTTGCCTTTAAGCTAACTTTTACCAGAGTGACAGGAGCAGGTGGTGGTGGGCCTGCCAGACACTTTGTGCAGGGGATCGCGCTCTTACAGGTCAACAGCTAGAGGGGAAAAGCTACTGTCCTCTTTAAGATACAGAGAGAGGCAACAGAACCCTACTGGGGGTTTCTCTTTCAAAGCCTCGGTCTGGCTTTATTGTACAGGAATTTTTACCTGTCAAGAGTTTGGTGAACAAGACCCTCAGCAGTTGCTGAAGGCGCAAACTTCCTTGGAGAAGCAGGCGCGCGGTAAGTTACTTCATTTTAACCATTTTTAGGGGGAAAAGAATGACTTTACTAACTGAAACTGGTCATGATGAGGCAATAGAGGTTATATCTAAAAAGTATAAGACTATATATGTCAGCAGAGCTGAATTTGTCACTGAATTCTGTTCACATTTTACTCCATTCACATGGATATTTAAGAAAGAAAAATAATATCAGATACAATGTGCTCAGGTCTGTCATCACCGCTGTGTAGTATTTGCTGTATCTGCTTGGAATAGCTCAATGTGCTATAATACATTATTTGCCAAGTTTTATAAAAAAACACTGTTCCCCATTCGTTCCCTCTCCTATTTCTTTCAGCTGGAGACTACCATAAACATAAAAATAGACGCTCACCCCAAGCAGCTTTTTGTCTTTTCGAAATAATTCTTTTAACTTTGGGCAAATTTTCTTTTCTTTTTTTTTACAATCTGGATTTGATGAAATACATTACTTCCCAATAGCAAAAAAAAACAAAAAAAAAACAAACACTTTAAAACATTTCTCAACAAAAATATTCATGAAGCCGCTGGGTGACGAACATGAATGTACTGAACACAAATTTAACTTTAACGATTTTTTATAGATACTTTAAAAATATAGTTTTTCAGTTTTTACGGAGTTTTTAAAAGTTTTTCTGTTTCTATTTTGAAGATTGAAATGAGAATAGTCCATAGCTCGTGTATTAATGTTTGATGAGATCTATGGCAGCCTTGATGTAGCAGAGCTAAATTGTTACTTACTTCCATTTCTATGCTATGATGATGGTGGCAAAATTATAAAGAACTTTAATTGCTCAAGTGAGCTCTCCTCTGTATATACAATGTAGGGAAGGGATAGTTATTATATAGAAACCTTCCACAAGCTTGACGTTATATAGGTATCTTTTTCAAGTATAGTTTTTAATATTTTGTGGAACAAGAGTCCCTAAGTAATGATTTGGAAAATGAAAATAAATCGAATGATATTACTACAGGCATTGTCCTCGTTATTAGTAGCAAAGTTCTGTTAGGTTTGTTTTTAAGTTGAATTTGTATGTAAGTCGTAACTGTATATTTTATAACTGTAACTCCACCAAAAATGTTTCTGGCCTCTGTTACCGTTGATGTTGAAAAATGTTGATTGTCACAAGAACTCAGTATCAACAATAAAGCTTCATTACAGACAATTTGATCACAACTGTTATAGCTGTTTGGTAGCCAGGGGCTAAAGTACAGAAAATTACCAACATCCAGGTCCTTTTGTAACTAGGGGGGGTCGGTAAATTGGGTGTTTCTTAGTAGGGGACCGCTCGTACTGAATTTTAAGATGTTTTCTGTAGTGTAAATTTATTATTCCTAATTTTTTTTTAATATTATTATGACTATCATGTTTTTATTATTAGTAGTAATAATTTTCATTTTTAATATTTTTATATTATTTTATTATTTAATTATTAATATTAATATATTATCATTATTATTCTACAATCTATATTGTTATTAGTTTAATATGTTGTATGAACCTATCCTTAATCTCGTGCCTGTTAAACTGTATAGAATCAACTTTCAGGTATATTGATCCTGGGTCCCCACAATCCTGGGGGTCACCACAATCCCCGGTATGTTTCCCTTTTTTTACAGAGGGTATTTATTTATGTACTACAATAATCCCTTTTCTACAGTGTCCGAGAGAACCATCGGTTAATGACAAATGCCTAAAGAAGAACCTTATGATCAGGGTTCTCACAGCACAAAATAAAACTATAACCAAAATTAGAAAGCTATAATAACACTTTATTATAGATCAAATAAAAGAAATCCATTTAAAAATACAACATACACTAGGAAAATCCACACATGGGTGAAATAACTAAATATACAGATAAATACTCCCAATAAGCATGTATGGAGGTATAAGGTCTAGTCCTCAGATACAGGTCTGTATTTGCTTACAAACAAGTATTGCACATTGTCCAAGATAACAGAGGACATGAGACACATACACAATACATACACAGTTATCTACAGACCAAAGGTAGACACCACCTGATGTATACATGATGCCTTACATTATTAAAGATTATTTATTATTAAAGATTATTATTTTTTTGCTTATCATTTCCAATTTCTTTTAAATCCTTGATTTGTCGCTTTTTTTTTTTAAAAATCATCTGGTCGTGTCCATTTAATACAAACCAACTGTTTGAGCTTGTGGTTTCTTGAGCTAGAGGTCCCAAAGTGCCACCTGTCGCCATCTACATGCTTCATGGGCAAAGTTTTTTTTTAAGATTTTTCTTTTTTACTAATACTTATTGCTATAGGGTTTCAAAGATCTCGTGCTTTGTTAAATCCGATAGATCTGTACTGTCGATGTTGTGGTTTTAACAATCGTGGTCAAGTTACTGAATTTTTGAGTAAATCGTGCTATATAGATTGAGTAACATAGATGGAATGAATATTGATCTCTGTGGATTATTACATTGGATTTCGTTGCTATTGTACTATGCAGTTTGTATCAAGTCTTAATAATAGGTTATCCGGCCAATGTCATGTCATTCGCCAGTTCGGGTTACACATGACTCAAGTCCAAAAGTGTTGTGATGCCTTGATGCCAGTCCGTCTCAATACTGAAGTTAAACGTCATCTAAGTTCTCAACTGGGGTTCTGATGTTTACGTAAATACTTATTCAATAGGACGCATAATAGGCTGTGACGCAGCAAACACAATTGGAGTACTTCTTATACTATTTTAGAGTGCAATAAAAAAAAACTTAAATATCCTTACAATAGTTGAAGAAAGCGTAAAAGGCAGGTCTCCAATTAAACGATCTGCCTTGTCATACGTACTTCAACGTATAAGGAAATCTACGCTTTTGTTTTGTACGTCATTGTGATACAAACATACCAGAAAAGTCTTAGACAACTTGATTAAAACATATTGCTTAATCCCGAACAGAGTGGTTTTGGCTCAAAAACTATATAAAATTCAGAACCTTGGGAAGATGGTTACATTCAGCTGCCGTACATACATACCAATCATACCCATGCTTCTGAAGAACTGTCCAGAAGGACTTAACAACCTTATAGCTGGATCGCAGTACTCATACACAACGCAGGGGATCGGTGCAGGTGTGATTACTCTGTCTGTTCAGACAACATAGTGATGAAATAATTCCTCTTTTTATGCTGTGGTAGGACAAGGCCTGGATCAGTGCATAATTAGGGTGACGGAGAGTGCTGGGCAGCAGACGAGTGCAGATTCATTATCATATATTTTATCATAGTTTTTTCGCAGCTTCAGACGCATTCGGGATTAACAAGATAAGTTCTGTCTTCTGCATCAGTGTATAGCAAGCTTCTTAAGGTATGTTTGGTTCACAATTGTACTAAAGCAAATCGTGATTTCTTTAAACAGAACCTCAGAAACGCGTACTTGTATGTAACCTGGCACGCGCATATCAGTTCAGAGATATTTTAAACATTTGCCTAGTTGTAAAAATACATGTACATGAAAGGCTACGTAAGTAGTATAAGACAGCACATGGATGTTCAGAGCACTTATCTATAATCTCAATTTACTCCTTGTTCAGGCTGACAATGCTGCGTCTCAATCCATGCCCCTTGGTTCTTATGTCCCCTATATCAATCATAGCTGAATTATAGATTTTACTAATCATCTGCTCTATCTGACACCTTTGCGAATGTCTGGAATACTAGTTTGTAGGTATGAATACCAATTTAAATAACCTGCTTAGAATCATTTATACATTCAACAATTGTCTAATAAACAAAAGGTACAACATAAACATTCCTATAATGTATTCCTAGAAACATAAGGGTCGTATAATAAATGTCACATTTAGGATGATGCAGTCAGAAGTAAGAATAAACCTGCCCAGTCACCAGGTTCTCTAAACAGTCTATAAACATGTTACGTCATCCGGATTCTGAGCATCTCAATAACGATGAGAAAATCTCACAAACGTAAGTTTGTGTCTACTTTGTTACAGGAAACAAAAAAACTTTTAATCACCTATCGATCAAGTTAACAAAATTTCTTTTTTTACATAGAGTATCCTATTCTGCAGCGTGGGGTACTATAATCAGAATGATTGGCAGTTACAGAATGTAACGAGTCATTCATGACCAATAGATGATGGTCCTGCCCACACAAGCTTACAATCTAGGACCCGCGATTGATTATACTCAAAGATTACTTGTTTTAGATATGCCAAATATTATAACTTTATTAGACCATAGTAAAGGAACATGTTATTCCTATGTGAGCAGTGAAAATCTACTGTATCCTTAATGGACTCTTAGATCTCAGGTCCAGAAATCCCCACCCAACATAACACAGTTTTCCTTCCAGCAAAAACATTGAGGCCTGCACGAATTACAAATCTTGAATATGCACAATGAAAATCTAGATACGGAAATCCCCTCATTACGTAAACAAGAGAGTGTTCTGTAGGTTTGTTCTTAAGTTGAATATGTATGTAAGAGTCGGAACATCTATACTGTTAAATTGTTACCCCTCAGCAAAATTTTTTTTGGGTCCTCTATAACTAAGTGGGTTTAAAAATGTTTAGATTCTCATAAGACAAGAACCAGATGTAACAATAAATCTTAATACAGACACCTTCATAGCTGTTTTATATCTGTTTTGTACCCGGCTAAAGTACAGTAAATTACCAACATCCTTTTTATCTAGGGGTCGTCTTAAGTCAGGTGTTCTTAAGTAGGGGACCGCTGTAAATTGCCATGCTTGTTATGCCTTATTAAATAGCCTGAATTATCCAGGACCAATGGTTATACATCAAGGAGTGAGGCATTCCCAATTGACTTATTTTTTATAGATAATTTACCCAGTTTTTTGCTGCAGTGAGTCTCCTTATTCATCCATCTCGACGATGATGGAAGGTTTGTTCTAAGAACCCCGATGGTTCTGCCTCAATGGCAACATGCCTAAAAACATTTTGGTATTTGAGTGGGGGGAACGGACTTCACAATCCCTGGCGCTGCTGGAACTAGGCTGTGACACAGGACGTTTGACTCTGTTTGCCTAAAAAATGTGCATGACTTTGCTATACCATATAGAGTTTGTGTGAAGGCCTCTAATGTACAGTGAGAACATTTTATTTCCACCTACGACAAAGTACGAAATAATATAAAGCAAGGTTTTTGATGTTGTTTTGCAAACGTGAAGTGTGAATATATATGAAATGGCGTCATGAGATCATTATGTATCGTAACAGTAGGAAATATTCAAAAACATGATGATACATAAACACTCTTTAGGACATTACAGTTCCTTTCTTTCCTGGTGGTTGAAGTGGATGTAGCTATGGTATGGTATACGATCATATCAAATAAAATCCCTGATGCCGAGATCCCTTGCTACTTCTGACAAAACACGTACTTTTTTATGTGTCGCCACGCTTTAAAAAGATGCATTCATGTCCATAAACGGATCTGGTGACTGGCAGATGGAATGCAAGTAAGGTCAATATCGATAACGTCTCTACCAATCCATGGATAGGTAAATGGTGACTTGATTACCTGTCCTAAGATCCAAGATCAAATTGAGACTCACTTATTATTGCCAATGTCTCAAGAATGTACTTGTGACCATCTGTCACCGAAGTCTAACCTGATGGAGGCCACACCCTGCTTGTAGCCAAACCTCAACTTAAAATATTGCGTAACGCAAGTGTACAAAGTTTTTTTTTCTGCAACTTTGGTCTGCCAGCTGATTACGTAATTTTACTTTTAAGTGTATACTTTGTGGCAATTTATGTCATCACATTATACCTGTGGCTTAATTAGTAAGCTTTTACATAAGTTCACATGCAATCGCTTAAGTTCCCGTGTTGTTTTAAAAGCATCAAGATCTAGCTTTGACCATAACATGTCAGTCAATAACTGAATCACAAACTGACTAAGTTCAACAGCTAAATATGTAAGTTTAACATGAAGCACCATTTGTGGATGAAATTAATTTAACCACTGTAAGGCCCTCCTTCACACACAAACGTATTGTGTCATCCTCACGCACTGTGAGCGATAGGCGTAGCGCTAACACCTTCCCCATGCAATGCCTACTCATAGGCCTTCTGATGGGGCCAATATTGGCTGCGCGATGTGCTTCTACCTTCTCCCAGAGTATGGTCCATCCCCCGCACATTAGTGTGAAGAGGCCTAATCTTTTTAATACGCATCTCGTTGGTTATCTTGTAGTCTATGGCACGTTTGGAAACAGGGAAACACGTCACTGACGATTTCAGAACACAATCTTACCATTAAGTGCTATCCTTCGGGGCATTCTGCATGAGTCCAATTGAAAGGGGCATTTGTTCAAGAATTTTTTCTTCTCTCCTTGATCCTGAACCATTGCATAATCTCAACGCTGGTTGCCCATGAGCAACACTGCGTCTGGCAAACTAGCTTCATCCGACATGTGGGATTTAACATACCGTACCTAAACGCGCAGAACTGTGAAAGAACTGACAGTAGTTTTTTAGTCACGTAAAGCTCATACACACACCATTGCAAGTTTTTTGTCCAAACAAAATCAAAAAGAGGTAAGAAGAAAAACATAAGAGTAAAAGGAGCACTGAGCCTTGTGCAGGCGTTCTCATATTGTAGACGTTGCAATGTTAGCATCCTTCTTACACACCAAAACTTAACATATATCAATGTATCATAGTTTTTTAACAGTTGAACAAGACACATGTCATCAGGTTCAACCAAGGAATGGAACTTGGAGCATGTCCTATCTTCTATTGTTTATGTCTTGAGGTGCTTCCACATCTACCCTGGCAATAATTCTGCACCTCATTTCACTGGGCAACTATACATAGTCACGATATGCCAGAAATACTTACCAAATGCACGCAGGTTTGAACTGACACCACAATAGCAATCTTCCGCTGATCACCCAACCAAGATCAAAAGGTTGTCTGATTAGGATTGATTTTGTTTAAATGACCCTATAAGGAGTCGAAAACAACAAAACAAGTATATTATTTTCATGTGTAACGCTCCAGTGCATGGGTGGCATCTCCCATCTCACCGCTGGCATCTGTTATGGCACGGCGTAAGACATCATGTCCACAGAAGGCCGAAACTCTACAGCCTGGGTTTAGGTCCATCTTAAAAGGAACCAATCAGAGACAGGCCTGAAATTTTCAAATTAAGACCTTAGTAATTCTAACATGTAAAGATATTTTTAAAAACTTACTTTGCAGTTTTACTGGTTGTCTCTTATCACTGCATTACGCTCAGTGTAAATTGTACAGCTTTGTGGATGCACCATGCTCATCTTCTATCCTCGCCATCTCCTGTTCTGTGTGGCTGACACATGTCTCAAATTTATCAGGAACAGGTTATCTACACTTTCATTTAGTTCTGAACTACTACTAGCATCTTACACATAGACGAAAAGAAAGAGTGAGACATTCTGTAATGGATATACGATACCTTATACACACTCTGCTATTCAATCTCACCTACTAAAACACACCTAGCTCTGCTATTGCCCCCTCATCTTGATAGATGCTTATCTTGTTTGTAGAGCTGCTCTCCTCTTTAGTCTGCTTGATGAAAGTTCACCTGGCTCTAGTGATTTCTGTCTTCCCCCGCCCCCACAGTACGGGATGCTGTTACATTGTAGAGGGAATCGTGCAGACAGGAACGACAGCGCCCAATAATATACATCACGGACAAGTCTATGGTCGTCACCATGGAGCAAGCCAAAACTCAATTAATCAGAGACTATATAAGACAGTTTAGGATTATATCCTGGTGAACTCGCAGTTTTTGTTAATTAACATTGAATAGAGTAATGTGTTATTTTTGCATACTAATATATTGTTTTTTTTTTTTGTGGGAATACCCCTATACCCTATGATATAATTGTAATTTTGGACAGTTCTGATGTCTTTGTTGATCGATATTCTTCACTTTGTTCTTGAATTCAAACTTTTCTGTTTAATTTTACAAAATAGAGTGACGCCTGTTAATATACTACACAGACCTAATACTAAAGACATGCATGCCGTTTTCAAAAGGCTGCCTATTCAACACTGTTAACCTATCTGGCGACTCCTAATGAACATTTTCCTTACATCGTTTTCACCCTGCTGATTGATTCAATACATCCACAGGCCTTCTTAATAAAATTCAGTACTAAGAACGACATTAAAATTCACAAGACAAAGTCTAAGTTATTCAAGTTCCTTCAGCGTGTTCTGTGGGCATCCCAACACCGTATAACCTCAGCTGCAAAAACATGACAGACCTACCATCTGTCCTTGCCTTAGACAAGATCTAATACAACCTAAGTACGCAGACTGTGCACAAAATGTGTCAATACATTATCACAATTAGCTTTTTTTTTGTATACATCAAACCTAGAACGACAGAATAGTAAAGATAATGACAAAATCAAATATATACAGTTTCCATAGTCTTTTGGGCTTTATATACAGTTGTTGCAAAAGGTTTTCAAAAAATAGTTACAGGCAGTCCTGATTTAGGGAACCAGGACTACCGAACCTCCTAGTCAAACAGGCCGTCCGGATGGTGTGTAATTACTGAAACTTTAAGCCCCGCTTGCTTAGATGACAAGACCTGCAATATTATTTTGAGGTACGACAGAGAGTGAGTGACCTATATTCTGGCGATAAGAGATATTGGATTATGTGGCAATATTTAGGTTACAAAAAGACACATTCCATCAAGGATGGATAGGGCGTGCTACGATGGAGCTGCGTCAAAAAGTTCTCGTAGGAAGAAAACAAGCTCCTCACTAGGTCATGGAGTGCCTCGCTCACTTGTATGCCTCAGTCGTACGGCTACTCCATGCCCAGTAGCCTCTTTTAAAAAGTTTACATATACGAATAAAAGTTAGCAAAGATTGTGGGGCATGAGGATTACATTTAAAGGGCTATCCTCACGTCCTATAGATGTAACCCTACACCGCTAACCTTTGATAGCGAGCCATTAGTGGTGTAGATAGTGTGTTCCCTTTAATGACACCCCCATGGCCTCATTGGAACACATTGCTGAAATCCATCAAACAGGCTCCCCACATCTCTCATCGTCACCGAGAGCTACTACATGCGCGTGGAAGTAGTGGTTAAGAGATAAAGGCTTGACTACTTATACCAAACTATTTTAACGGTAACTCATAAGACCCCAATAGGGGTCAATCCTTATACTTACCATGTTCGAAGTTTTTGTCGATCACCAGGTGGGTCTGCGCTTTCAGGTATCAATTGGGGACTCTATTGGCTCTTAATAATAAGTGTCCCCCTCTTGTAAGACTTGTTAATAATAAGTCAACCAAGCATTTTTACAGTTCTGTTAGTCTCTCTATTGTCTGTATTAATCTATTCATATACCCATTTCAAACTCAAAACATTCTTCACTAGTGCAAGAAAACTTACATAATACCTAAAGACCCTGAAATTTAGCAGAAGTCCACTATTGAAAAGAATGTTTAAAACTGAATTTTGGTGCTTCAGTTTATAATATCGATCTACCTTGTCTACAATGCGTAATCTTAGCCTATTGGTGTTTTAAACCACTAATACACCCTTATAGAAGATGTTCCGCCACCTTTGGCTTCTTTCACCGTAACTAAGAGATCTTTAGTATAGAACCACAATCCTTTCAGTATTAATTAAATACCTAGAACATCTAGCTGCCACTACTATTGCCAAATCACTTCTGACTTAGGTTCTTGTCTGTTTGATCTACACATGTCTGTTCATGGAGACCCTTAAAGCCCTTTAGTTTATCTGTTCTATTATCGTTACTGGCAAATCTTGTTTTTTTCTGGAGCCCCCATCACTTCGCCAAATTTAGATTTGACCTCTATAGTTTGTGTGTCAGATGCCCCTGACCTGATACCTTCCACTTACTGCACTTATGGTTACTCACTCTCACAATGAAATTAGCCAACGACCAGTTCTCCCACAGGAATGATATGTACTGTGCCATTTTAAGGGGGCCCTGTTTCGAAAAAGCTGGATGACTTGTAAGCAAATGTTTTAACTGTGAAAGAAATTCTGCTAAACAAGTCTTTAAAGCTAAAATGAACAATCCTACCAATCCCAAAGTGAGCATAATACAATGAACATGTCATCTTCTGATCCCACGAACTAAACTGTTATTTGCAAGGAACCATGGCGGTGTGTTTAATATTCCACATGTGTTTCTTTATGAACATTTTTGAAGAAAACAAAGAACGATGGATAGATATTGGAAAAATGTTCACTACAAAAAGCTATGACAGAGCCACTTGTTGTATTCTGTTTCCAGATAAATTTGCTTTTTTGTTAGCTATATGAAAATGAATATTTGTACAAAAAAAATTTGAATGTTGTATCAGCCGACCCTTTGTTTAGTGAAGTCCTTTAACCTTACATTAGGTAAGGATTTCTGTGGGTTGTACTTCGTGAATGAATAGAGTCTGACAAGGAGGTATGGGGCCATCGGTGGTACAAGCCTCTACCCAATGTATGGAGCTTATTGAAATCTAATTGTTTAGAACGGTTCTCTTTCCAACCCCCCCCCACCACCACCATCATCTCCCCTCCACTCAACTCACACTTCCTCCAGGAGTCCTACCCCCTTTTCCCTCCCACCCTGTTTTTAGTAACAAGCAACATTTTTATAAGACAACTATTCATCAGGGATTAAACTCTCCCCTTTGCAATTTTTGCCATGTAAGATGTTTATTGGAGTGTTCTGTTTCATGTGGCGCTGTTTTGAAAATGCCAAATAATGATATAACTACATGTATGAGTCAATTCGGGCCCCAGTCCTCCTCAAGGTGCTATTTAAATTTCCAAACAATTCTTTCTGTTTACTATGAATCTGTCTTTTTGGAGACAATGTGGTATTCCAGCCAAATAGCCTGATTGCTAGCTACACTTTTTCTTCTTCCTTACCTATCCCCGTGTTTAAAGGGGAGTTTCTAGGCAAAAATATAGTAAAACGGAAGAACCAACAGGTCGTGATCTACCCCTGGTCCTCCCGAACAGCATCAAGAAAAAAATGTTCTCGGTAAAAGACAGGGCGGAAGGTGCTGGATAAAAGGCACTACCCTATGTCTAGGTCCGATCAACTAGGGATGACAAATCTGTAACCCGGAAGCAAAGGGATACGATGCACTTATCAAGCCAAACATCGTGTTCGGCATCAGACTCACCGCCCGGAAACATTTGTCATCATTACTGCCTGTCGCAGGCGGATCACAGGTGTAAATTCCCTTTAATGCCGGCATTTTAAATAGTTAATCCGAAGTTAGACTTGGTGAGTTCAGTAACTGTACCCAAACTTTCCGATTTCAGACAAACTTGGCAAACCTGAACCTAAAAACGGTTTCGACTCATCCTCCAATTCAATATCTTAAAGATCTCGTGTGGTCCGCACTGTGCCAGGTGGCCCGGTAGTAAGAGCTTGTAACTTGGTTGCACGGACTCACTTATTTTATAAGTCAAGCATTAAATTCCCTATTAATGGTGATCCAAATCGATTTAGACCTGAACCCCATCACTTTCTATGGCTTCAGGACAAGCTGTCGTAGTAGTTTCTTAGTAATGTAGAGCATTTTTAGGGGGGATTGCAGTTCACCTCTTCTGAGATGAGGTTAGGGTCTCAGATGTCGAACCCCCACAATCCATACTTCTTTCCTATCCGGTTGCATTTAATGACAAGACACCCTTTAAGGCGCCTAACTACGTATATCTGCCGAAAAAAACACCATTTTCATTAGTGTTTAAAAAAAAACTGTTTGAAATTCATGAAGCTTCCAGACGGTGCTTTATATGCTAACCCACTAGTATCGAAAGCCTATTGTTCTGATCGTTTGGGATGATATGTTTTTACACTACAACGTGACCAAATTCTGTTCATTTTCATCTTCACACTGTTAAAGGATAATGTCATCCCGGACAAGTTTTGTATCTCCATCTACAGGGTAATTGGTATTGTAGAGTTGTAGGAATGGATCAGATTGAATGAGACATTTGGATGTTGGCGTTGTAATCTGTTCACTAAGGTTCTACATGAAGTTTACTATACAGACACTAAGGTAAAGGCAGTTACATCAGGCTCCAATCACCTGTGTCTGGAATCGAGGAGTCACCACCAGAAGTGTCTCATCATTATACATGATTCAGCCATGTGTTAATGACTATCTCATACATACAGGCTGCAGGGTGCGTGGCCGCCAGCACCAGGAGTGTCACTTCACTATACAGGCTGTCAGCTATCTCATACACACACAGGCAGCAGGGGACGTGGCAAACAGAACCAGGAAGCACATAGAGGAGCCAGCACCAGGAATGTCTCATCATTTTACAGGCTGTCAGTCATGTTTATAAGAGTATCTCATACACACAGGCTGCAGGGGGCGCCAGCACCAGGAAGCACATGGAGGAGACATTACACCATTATACCTCATATCATTATACAGGCTGTAATTCATGTGTATAGGAAAATCTCTCATACACACACAGGCTGCAAGGGGCACCAGCACAAGGAAGCACATAGAGGAGTCACCACCAGAAGTGTCTCATCATTATACATGATTCAGCCATCAAATGATTGTATAGCCATGCGTTCTTCCTGTACCTCATGCCTTAAGCAAATGTAGTGATACAGTCATCCAATGTATACAAATACACAGACAGACTTGGCACGACCCATTAAAGACGACCTGTCACCACTATTTGATGTCTTGTGGTTAGGTACTGCCGGTATTTTACTGACAATGTAAACAATTTGTGAGAATCTGGTCTTTAATTCTATGTGTAGATTCTTCTTACAATGAGAAAACTCACAATATATTTTCCAGAATTTGATAAGAAAACATTGCCTCTTAGCTATCCTGTAAGGCAGACCCTACATTACATGACTTTCAGGAAACCTTATGACATGAAACAAACACATACGAATATGTTCACAACTAAGAATAACTAGTTGTAAACTTATTTAATTTTGTCAAATCAGTGCTTAAAAGACCTAAATGTAGGGATATACCCTTTTATCAGCAGGGATAGTTACACCCATTTGTCAAATTAATTAATGAAATAGCAGCGCTCCAATTTTCAGTATCAAAAGTGAGGTTTATCCAAGTGTGGCCAATAGTCAATCGATAAATAGATAGGGAAGATATTGATAGATAATAAATAGATCAAAGATTGTTAAATAGATAGAAAAAGTCCAAGTAGCACAAGCAAATAGTTGAAAAAAATGAACAATGTTTTGGTTCTTACATGAGCCTTTTTCAAGCATTAGAAAGGTTCATGTAAGAGCTGAAACGTTGCCCATTATGGATTAAATTATCCACCTTTCTTCGCCATTTTTTGCCTCTTGGAGTGTTGATTTTTCTATGGAGATAGATAGATAATAGAATTGATGAATATATAGATAGATAACTGGAGAGACAACCCGATGATGGGAAGATAATCGATAATAGGATAATAAATAGATAAGTAGACTAGATAGATAGATAGATAGGATAGATAGATTAGATAGTAGATAGATTAGATGTACATCTGTGCCATGTATGCTTTCATGAACAGACGTTCGAGGGGAATGACTGCTATGTGGAGTGTGAAATTGCTCTCTGAAGCCCAGATTCTGATCTAAATCAGCAAGTTTCAAGGTGCGGGCCAGTGACAATATGGAGCGAAGTGTTTCTCCTGGGCACAAACTCTCGGGGAAGATGGTGTGGGGAGGGGAAGTTGGAGTGAGAGTGAGGGGCGGCAGCTAGTTGTCAGGTAACATGTAGAATGCGGGGTAGCGGATCGTGGTTAGAGAGAAGAGTGTAGGGCGTCTAGTCCCTGATCTGATGGCACCCAATAAGTGCCAGGGCTGGGGATGAAGGCGGGAATCAGCTCGGGCTCGGTTGGTAGCAAGGCTGCAGCAAAAAAAAAAAAGACATGGCACTAGCAACCAGGGAACTGTCGTGCCCAGTAAGAAGGGTAATGGAGCACAGGCAAGGGTCAGCACAGGTGCTGGTTAGTGGAGATTCGATTATTAGGGGAACACACAGGTAATCTGTCATAAAGAACGTGCATAACGAACAGATGTGTTGTTGTGGGGTGCTCGGTTCGGCAGGTTGCGGATCGGGTTGACGGATTACTGGAGGGGGATGGGTGAGGATCCAGAGGTCATGGTCCACATTGGCATAATGACAACAAGTAAGAGGTAGGTGAGAAGGTCCTTAAAAATGATTTCAGGGGATGTAGGCCATAAGCTCAGGCAAGGACCTCAAAGGTTAGTTTTCTACAAAAATACTACCCTGTACCACAGAAAGGCAGCGGGAGATCAGGGAAGGTAAATAAGTGGCTAAAAGTTGGTGTAGGAAGGAGGGTTGGGTTCATGAGAGAAACTGGGAATTGACTTTTCTGTCGGCTACAGCTCACAGTAAGGAATGTCTGCCACCTCAATGGGGAGGGTGCAGTGTTTTGCGCGGGAAAAAAATGGCTAGAAGTGGAGGAGTGTTTTTAAACAGGAGGACCTGGGTGGAGGGCGAGGCAACTACACTTGTGCAGGGCAAATAGACAGTGTAGATAGGATTGCTGGGAAGAAGAGTCATAGTCCATGGTGAGGAATGGGGCTGGAATAATTGAGATTGGGGAGGAAAAGAACAAAAAAGGAATAATACGGACAGGAGTAAACCATATAAAGGGCATGTACACAAATGCCAGAAGCTCACAAACAAAATGGAGGAAAATGGAACCTTGATGGTGGAACGGAAATATGATATAGGGGGTATCAGGAGACAGGTGGACAGTCGCTTGACTGGGCTGGTTACTATAGATGGTTAAGTTCTTTTTAGAAAGGTCGTATAAATAAAAAGGGGGCGGGGGTTGTTTGATGGGAATTCTTGCCTCGATGCCGTATTGCGAGATTACATCAGTAAAGCAAATGTGGAGTCCAGATGCGTGGAGCATACGGGAAGGGAAAAAGAATAATAAAATACTAGGGGTTTGTTATCAGGCTCCAAATATATGGGGCAGCAGAGGGAAAATGCTGATAAGCGAAATGGATGCGGCTTCAAAGCATGGTGAAGTACTTTATTGGGGGACTTCGATACCCAGATATTGAAGGGGGGAAGAAAACATGAAGGTCCTTCAAAGGGCAGAAGGTTCTTGTCAACAACAAAAGACAAAACTGGTCGAAATAGTCCTGAGGCCAACAAGAGGGCGGGCAAAACTGCTGGACCTTATACTAACCAACGACCTGATAGGGTAGCAAAACTACAGGTTGGGGGGACCTGGGGAATAGTGATCATTAATATAATTGATTTTGTATTACGCTTTATTAAGAATGTTAGGGAAGGGGCAACCAGCACTTGAAAGACTTCAGGAGGGCAAATTTTCAGGCAACTTAAGGAAGACTTTAAAGGCATAGACTGGATAATGTTCTCAAAGACAAAAGCCCCCCAAAAAATTTTCTCAATATTCTGAAAAAACGACTGTGAGAAACACAATACCTTATGGGAAGAAAAAAAGCATAAGGGAACAAGAAACAGCCAATGTTGGCTAAACTAGTCTGTAGGAAAGCAATAAGCGAGAAAGATAAGGCGTTTGTAAGTGTGCTAAATCGGGGGAGGTCGCGATGAGGGGCTTAATATATGAGAGAAAGAAAAATGAAATCCTGTAAAAAGCATAAAGCACTGCAAAAAAGAGACTGAGAGAAAAAAAAAAATTGCAAGGGAGAAGAAAAAAAAATTATTTTTCAAGTATATACAATGATAAGAAAATAAAAACAGAGGTGTGGGGTCCACTTAGAAACAACATGGGGTATTCTACTAATGTCGCCTTTCACTGCTTTACCCAGAAAAAAATCCCCGGTGGAAGACACAATGGAGGAATAATGTAAATTCTTTTTGGAAGTCAAACAGTTTAAAAACCCAGGAAGAGGTACGGCGCCGCTCGCAACCACTAAGATAGATAAAGACTGGGGCCAGATGCATACACCCCCGGGTTCTGCATGAACTAGTGTACCGTGATAGACAGACATTAGTTTTATTGAAGACAAGATTCCGAGGATGGTTATGTTCCACAGGACGGGCGCATTAGCAAATATGGTACCAATATTCAAAAAAGGATCAAAAAGCGATCTGGAAACTACAGACCGTGATCTAACTGCTTTGGTGGTGGGAAAAATTGAGGGGTTGTTACAGATGCTATCCGGGAGAATATCACTGTGCACAACCTTATACCAAGCGTCAGCATGGGTTTATGAGAGATCGGTCCTGTCAGACTAATTGATGGTTTTCTACGAGGAGGTAAGTTCCAAGACTTGGATCTGGGGGGACGCTGTGGATGTTTGGTATATCTGGACTTTGCAAGGCATTGGACACTGCTGCCACATAAAAGATTGCGTATATAAAATGAGACTGGGGAGGAATAGGAAGAAAATCTGGGTAATTTGGGTAAAGTAATTGGCTTAGTGAAGACAACAGAGGGGCGTCATTAATGGCACATTCTCAGATGGTTTACGTTTACCAGTGGAGTTTTTGCCCAGGGGGGTCAGTATTGCGCGGACCATTCTTTTTAATATTTTAGTAATGACCTTGTAGTTGTGGTACACAGTCCAGTTCAATATTTGCAGTGATACTGCAAATGTTAGCATTTACAGAGGGATTTGTGGAAGCGTGAGGAGTGGGCAGGAGAAAATGGTTGATGAGGTTTAAATGTAGATAAATGTAAAAGAAAATGTATGCACTCGGGCCATGGAAACAAAAACGTATAATTATGTTCAAACGGTCCAATTACTTGGGTAAAAATGGAAGCTGAAAAAGGACTTGGGGGGTATGGGGGATGGTAAACTTAATTTAGTACCGGAGCCAGGCGGCTGCCTGCTGCTTAAGCAAATTACAATTATGGGAGGTATCAAGAGAGGATAGATTCTCAGATAAAAGACATAGGGTGGGTCATTTACTAAGGGCCCGATTAGCGTTTTCGCAGCGTGTTACACGAATATTTCCGATTTGCGCGATTTCCCGTGAATTGCCCACATCAACCGCAAGAAGAAACGTACCGCTGGACGCGGATATGGACCGGGTAAAGTAAAACGCCCCATGTTTTGCACTTATACACATCCCTGGTTCAGACCCACATGGAATATGTGTACAGTGTTGGCTGCACACAATTACAGTTTGGCTTACAGCCAGTAACCAGTATTGTACCCGGAATATTTCCCCCGATTTGCGCCGATTTCCCGTGAATGCCCGGGGAGTTGATACAAATCCTGGTCAGACCACACCGTGAATATTGTGGACAGTTGCTGTACAATTAAGTTGGGAGCTTTGACACAGTAACAGTATTGTTACCGATATTTCCGATTTGCGCCGATCTTCCCATAATTGCCCGCGGATTTGGCGCATGTGATCGGCTGGGCGCATCGGACGCTGGCAGGCATGGCGACGGGAAATAGGGGCCGGGCACGAACGAAAACCCATCGGGTTCAGAAAAACCACCGCATTTAAAAAAAAAAAGTGTGCGGAGCTTGCACTACTTCACAGGAATAGGCCGGTTGAACTTGAGTGCGTTTCCGATGCTTCAGCGCTTGATCGGAGGAACTGCCTTAATGAAACCGGCCAGACCCAAACCACCGCAGAGAAGAAGTAACGATTGGAGCGCGAAGGACAGGGTAAGTAAATCTGCCCATGTTTTGACCATTATAAAAACAAATCGCATGGTCAGACACAATTGAATATTGTGTACAGTTTTGGCTGGTACACAGTAAACAGTATTGTTTACCGAATATTTCCGATTTGCGCCGCTTCAGTGATATTGCCCAGGGATTTTGGTGCATTGCGATCGGATCTGTGGCGATCAGGATGGCTTGCATGCGACGAATCGGGGGCGTGGCCGACGAAACCCATCGGGTTCAGAAAATACCACGCATTTTTAAAAAAAAAGGTTGCGGAGCTGCACTTTACCTTCACTAAGGAAGAGGAAGTTTCCGATGCTCTTCAGCGCTGAATCGGAGGAACTGCTTAATGAAACCGGCCGGACCCACATCCACCGCAGGGAGAACGTACCGCTGGATCGCGGGAATGGACCGGGTAAGTAAATCTGCCATTGTTTTGACCTTATACAAATCCCTGGTCAGACCACACATGAATATTGGTTACGTTTGGGCACAAGTGAAAAAAGGATATAGTAGAGCTGGAAACGGGTGCAGAGGAGAGCAACAGGATTATTAGGGGAATGGGGGGATTAGGACTACAATGAAAGATTACAAACTGGATTATCAGTTAGAAAAAAGACGGACTGAGGGGAGACCTCTTACAATGTACAAATACCTGGACCAGTTACTGACAGTACAAGGATCTCTCCAAAGATCTTTTTATACCTAGGCCTGTGACCAGGACAAGGGGGCATCCTCTACGCCTCCTCTTCCTCTACGAGGAAGATAGATAGATAGATAGATAGATAGATGGATAGATGGATAGATAGATAATAGGATAGAAAAATAGAAGATAGATATATAATAGGATAGTTAAATAGAAGATAGATAGATAGAAAAAGGCTCTCTTGAGCCGAAACATTGCTGTTGTTACTCACTATGGAATAAAAGGTTTACTACTTTTTTACAATTTGGAGTGCTGCACATTTCTTGAAAAATTTAGATAGATAGATAGATAGATAGATAGATAGATAGATAGATAGATGATAGATAGATAAATAGATGGACAGATCAATCCTACACTTTCATGTAGCTGTGGCATATGTTGGAGAGGCAGTAATCTTGTGTTCTTATGCCAGAGCTGACAAAGGTCTGGTTGTCAGTGATACCTTTAACAGCTAAATTTATACCAGAGTGACAGGAGCAGGTGGTGGTGGGCCTGCCAGACACTTGTGCAGGGGATCTCGCTTCTTACAGGTCAACAGCTAGAGGGGAAAAAGCTACTGTCCTCATGTAAGATACAGAGAGAGGCAACAGAACCCATACTGGGGGTTTCTCTTCAAAGCCAGCTGGTCTGGCTTTATTGTACAGGAATTTTTTTACCTGTCAAGAGTTTGGTGAACAAGACCCTCAGCAGGTGCTGAAGGGCGCAAACTTCCTGGAGAAGCAGGGCGCTGGTAAGTTACTTCATTTTACCATTTTTAGGGGGAAAAGAATGACTTTACTAACTGAAACTGGTCATGATGATGCCAATAGAGTGTATATCTAGAAAAGTATAAGACTATATATGTAGCAGAGCTGAATTTGTCACTGAATTACTGTTTCCATAGTTTTACTCATTCACATGGATATGTAAAAAGAAGAAAATAATAATCAGATACAATGTGCTCAGTTCTGCGTCATCACCGCTGTGTGTATATTGCTGTATCTCTTGAAGGAATAGCTCAATGTGCTATAATACATTATTTGCCAAGTTTTATAAAAAAAAATGTTCCCCATTTCGTTCCCTCTCTATGTCTTTTAACATGGAGACTACCATAAACATAAAAATATCGCTCACCACAAGCAGCTTTTTGTCTTTTCCAGAAATGAATTCTTTTAACTTTTTGGGCAGATTTTCTTTTTTTTTTTTTTTACAATCTGGATTTAATGAAATACATTACTTCCCAATTAGCAAAAAAAAACAAAAAAACAAACAACTTTAAAACAGTTCATCAACAAAAATAGTTCATAAGAAGCCGCTGGGTGACGAACATGAATGTACTGAAACACAAATTTAACTTTAACGATACTTTATAGATCTAGAAATGAGAATAGTCATATAGCTTGTGTATTAATGTTTGATTAGATCTATGGCAGCCTTGATGTAGCAGAGCTAAATGTGTTACTTCAATTTCTATGGCTAATGATGATGGTGGCAAATTATAAAGAACTTTAAATTGCTCAAAGTGAGCTCTCCTCTGTATATACAATGTAGGGAAGGGATAGTTATTAATAAGAATCTTCCACAAGCTTGACGTTATATAGGTATCTTTTTCAAGTATAGTTTTTAATATTTTGTGGAACAAGAGTCCCTAAGTAATATTTGGAAAATGAAAATAAATCGTATGAATATTACTACAGGCAGTCCTCGGGTTATGTGCAAAGTTCTGTAGGTTTGTTTTTTAAGTTGAATTTGTATGTAAGTCGGAACTGTATATTTTATAACTGTAACTCCAGCCAAAAATGTTCTGGCCTCTGTGACAGTTGGATGTTAAAAATGTTGGATTGTCACAAGAACCAGGATCAACAATAAAGCTTCATTACAGACATATTTGACAACTGTTATAGCTGTTTATGGTAGCCAGGGGCTAAAGTACAGAAAATTACCAACATCCAAAGGTCCGTTTGTAACTAGGGGGTGTCTGTAAATTGGGTGTTCTTAAGTAGGGGACCGCCTGTACTGGAATTTTAAGATTTTTCTGTAATGTAATTTATATGCCCTAATTGTTTTGTTAAATATTATTATGACTATCATGTTTTTATTATTAGTAGTAATAATTTTCATTGTTAAATATTTATTTATATTATTTTATTATTATTATTATTATTAATATTATTATCATTATTATTCTACAATCTTATATTTAGTTAGTTTAATATGTTGTATGAACCTATCCTTAATCTCGGGTCTGTTAAACTGTATAAAATACAACTTTCAGGTTATATTGATCCTGGGGGTCACCACAATCCTGGGGGTCACCACAATCCCCCGGTATGTTTCCCTTTTTTTTACAGAGGGTATTTATTTATGTACTACAATAATCCCCTTTTCTAGCAGTGTCACAGGAGAGACCATCGGTTAATGACAATGCCATAAAGAAGAACCTTATAGAATCAGGGTTCTCACAGCACAAAAAATAAAACTAATAACCAAAATGTAGAAAGCATATAATAACACTTTATTAGATCAAATAAAAGAAATCCATTTAAAAATACAACATACACAGGAAAAGTCCACCAATGGTGAAATAACTAGATATACATGATAAATACATCCCAATAAGCCTGTATGGAGGTATAAAGGTCTAGTCCTCAGAACAGGTCAATGTATTTGCTTACAAACAAGTATTGCACATTGTCCAGAGGAATAACAGAGGACATGAGACACATACACAATACAGACCAAAGGTGGACACCACCCGATGTATACATGATGCCTTACATTATTAAAGATTATTTATTATTAAAGATTATTATTTTATTGCTTATCATTTCCAATTTCTTTTAAATCCTTTGATTTGTCGCTTTTTTTTAAATCATCTGGTCGGTGTCCATTTAATACAAACCAACTGTTGAGCTTGTGGTTTCATGAGCTAGAGGACCCAAAGTGCCACCTGTCGCCAACATATGCCATCTACATGCTTCATGTGCAAAGTTTTTTTTTTAAGATTTTTTTTTTTTACTGATAATTATTGCTATAGGGTTTCGAAGATCTCGTGCTTTGTTAAATCGCATTAGATATGTACTGTCGATGTTGTGGTTTTAACAATCGTGGTCAAGTTACTGAATTTTTGGAGTAAATCATGCTTTATGAAGATTGAGTACAATAGATGGAATGTAATATTGTATTCTGTGGATTATTACATGTGAATTTCAGTTGCTATTGTACTATGCAGTATAGTATGCAAGTCTTAATAATAGGTTATCCGGCCAATGTCATGTCATTGCGCCAGTTCTGGTTTACACATGATCTCAGAGTCCAAAATGTTTGTGATGCCTTGATGCCAAGGTCTTCTCATACTGAAAGGTTAAACGTCATCTAAGTTCTCAACTGGGGTCATGAATGTTAAGTAAATAATCTTATTCAATAGGACGATAAATAAAGCTGTGACGCAGGCAAACACAATTGGAGTACTACAGTATACTATTTTAGAGCAATATAAAAAAAGAACTTAAATATCCTTAAATATTGAAGAAAGACGTAAAGGCAGGTCTCCAACTTAAGAACATCTGACTTGCATACTAATTCAACTTAAAGGAAATCTACCTTTTGTTTTTATGCATTGTGAACCAAACATACCATGAGAAAGCTGTAACGACACTGATGTAGAAACATATTGCTTAATCCCTGAACAGAGTGGTTTTGCTCAAAAAACAATTATAAAATTCAGAACCTTGGGAAAGATGGGTTACATGCAGGCTGCCGTACATAAATACATTACCCGATGCTTTCTGAACTGTCCAGACAGGACTAATCAACCTAAGCTGGATGACTCATACACAACAGCAGGGGGGTGGTGCAGGGATTGATTACTTCTGTCTGTCAGGGACAACAGAGTGATGAAATATTCTCAGCTTATGCTGGGCAGGGCACGGCTGGAGCAGTGCATAATTAGGGTGAGGAGAGTGCTGGGGCAGCCAGACGAGTGACAGAGTCTCATTTTCATAATTTTATAATAGTTTTTTTCAGCAAGACCACTCAGTTCAGGGATTTAACAAGATATGTTTCTGCATCAGTGTAGCTACAGCATTCTTAAGGTATGTTTGGTTCACAATGTATAAAAGCAAATCGTAGATTTCCTTTAAGAACAAACCTACAGAACTTATCTTGTATGTAACCTGGGCACTGCATATACTGTAGTTACAGAGAATTTTAAACATTTCCTTAATGTAAAATACATGTACATTGCAAGGCAAGTAGTAGTAAGTACACACATGGATGTCAGAGCACTTATCTATAAATCTACAATTTACTCCTTGTTCAGTGCTGACAATGCTGCGTCTAAATCCATGCCCCTGGTTCTTATGTCCCTAAACAAATCAGTATCTTGAATTCATAGATTTTACTATATCATCTGCTATAATGACACTTTGGAATGTCTGAATACTAGTTTGTAGGTATAACTAATTTAATAAACTAGTAGAATCATTTTATGACATTAAAAATTGTAATAATAAACAAAAAGTAAACATAAACATTCCTATAATGTATTCCTAAAACATAATGGTCTGTATAATAAATGTAACATTTAGGATGATGCAGTACAGGAATTAAGAATAAACTATGCCCAGTCACTCATGTTCTAAACAGTCTATAAACATGTTACGTCAATCTGTATGCATCTCAAATAACGGATAGAAAAATCTCACAAACGTAAAGTTTGTCTACTTGTTACAGGAAAAAAAAAACTTTTATCACCTACGAATCAATTAAAAAATTTTCTTTTTTTACATAGAGTCATCATATTCTGCAGCGTGGGGGGACATATACACAGAATATAAGGCATTACAGAAGTGTAACATAGTCATATGACACAATAGGAATGAGGGTCCTGCCCACCAGAGCTTGCAATCTATGGACCCAGAATTGATTATGATTTAAAAGATAACTTGTTTTAGATAATGCCAAATATTATAAACATTTATTAAACCATATAAAGGAACATGTTATTCCTATGTGAGCAGTAAAAAATCTATGTATCCTGAATGGACTCTTAGATCTCAGAGTCCAGAAGATGCACCAAAACATAACACAAGTTTCCTTCAGCAAAAACATTGAGGCCCAGACGTTACATCTTGAATATGCACAATGAAAATATGAGTACAGGAAATCCCCGGATTACGTACAAGGTTCTGTAGGTTTGTTCTTAAGTTGAATTTGTACGTAAGTCAGAACTGTATACTTTATAATTGTAACCCCAGGCCAAATTTTGGGGGTCTGTATAACTATTGGGTTATAAAAATGTTAGATTCTCATAAGAACCAGGATTAACAATAAATCTTAATTACAGACACCTTTCATAGCTGTTATATCTGTTTATTGTAGCCCAAGGCTAAAGTACAGTAAATTACCAACATCCTGTTTGTAACTAGGGGGTCGTCTGTAAGTCAGGTGTTCTTAAGTAGGGGACCGCCTGTAAAAATGCCAGGCTGTGTTAGGCCTTAGTAAATAGCCTGAATTACCAGGACAATGTAATAACATCAAGGAGTGAGGATTCCAAGTGACTTATTTTTTATAGATAATTTGACCCAGTTTTTGCTGCAGTGAGTCTCTTATTCACCATCTCGACGATGATGGAAGGTTTTCTAAGAACCCTGATGGTCATTGCATCAATGGAACATTCTAAACAACCATTTTGGTATTTGAGTGGGGGGACGGCTTCAACAGATCCCTGGCAGCTGCTGGAACTAGGCTGTGACACGGGACAGTATGTGACATCTGTTGCCTAAAAAAATGTGCAGTGACTTGCTATACATATATAAGTGTGTGTAAGCCATCTAAGTAAGGAGAACACATTTTATTTCACCTACACAAAGTACAGAAATAATATAAAGCAAGGTGTTTGATGTTGTTTTCAAACATGAAGGTGAATATATATAGAAATGAGTCATGAGAGATTATGTATCGTAACAAGTAAGAAATATTCAAAAACAGATGATACATAAACACTGCTTTAGGACATTACAGTCCTTCTTTCTGGTGGTTGAAGGGATGTAGCTATGGGTAGTATAATCATATCAAATATAAATCCCTGATGCCTGAGATCCACTTGCTACATGACAAAACAACAGTATTTTTTTATTGGGGCCAGAAGCTTTAAAAAATAGTGCCATTCATGTCCATAAACTGGATCTGGTAATGCAGATGGAATGCAAGTAATGGCAATATCTGAAATTACTCAACCAATCCATGGATAAGGTAAATGGTGACTTGGATTACCTGCCATGAAGATCCAAGTATCAAATTGAGACATCACTTAATTATTGCCAATGTCTCAAGAATGACTTGTGACACAACTGTCACCAGAAGTCTAAACCTGATGGACGGCCACCTGCTTGTAGCCAAACCTCAACTATAAAATAATTGCGTAACGTCAAGTGACAAAGTTTTTTTGTTCTGCAACTTGTCTGACAGCGTGATTACGGTAATTTTACTTTTAAGTGTACTTTGTGGCAAATTTATGTCATCACATTTACATGGTGGCTTATAGTAAGTTTTACATAAGTACATGCAATCGCTTTATTTCCGTGTTTTTTAAAAGCATCAAGATCTAGCTTTGACCATAACCAGGTCAGTCAACTAACGTGAATCACAAACTGACAAGTTCAAAGCAAATATGTAAGTTTACATGAAGCCCATTTGTGGATGAAATTATTACCACTGTAAGGCCTCTTTCACACAAACGTATGCTAGTGATCATACATCAACGCACTGGAGAGAGGACAGTAGCACTAACCCTTCCCCATGCATGCTCTATCACTATAGGCTTCTATGGGGACCAATATTTGGCTGCGTGGTTTTCTCCCAGATATTGGTCCCTCGCACATTAGTGTGGAAGAGGCCTTAATCAGTTTTATACATCTCTGTGTATCTGTATCTATGGCACTGGAAACAGGGAAACAGTCACTGACATTTCAGAAACAAATCTACCATATATGATTCTTCAGGGGCATATCTGGCAGGAGTCCAATTGAGGAGGGGGCATTTTCAAGAATTTTTCTTCTCCTGACCTGACCATTGCCATAATCTAACGCTGGTTGCCCATGAGCAACACTGCTCTGGCAAACTAGCTTCATCCACATGTGGGATTTAACAGACCGGACCTAGAACCGCAGAACTGAACTGACCAGTAGGTTTAGTCCAGTAACGCTCAAACACACACATGCTGCAAGTTTGTCAGAACAAAATCAAAAAAGAAGAAGAAACATAAAGTAAAAGGAGACTTAGCTCTGTGCAGCGTTCTCATATTGTAGACTGCAATGTTATAGGATCCTTCTTACACAAATAACTTATCATATATCATAGTATCATAGTTTATACAGTTGAAAAAAGACACATGTCAATCAGGTTCAACCAAGGAAGGGAACTTGATGGACATGTGCCTATCTTTATTGGTTTATTTTGAGGTCTTCCACATCTACCCTGGAATAGTTCTGCACTCATTTCACTGGCAACTATAATATTCAAGTATGCCAGAATACTTTACCAGAATGCACCGCAGGTTGAACTGAAACCACAATAGCAAATCTTCGCTGATGCACCCAACAGGATCAAAAGGTTGTCCTGGATTAGGATTATTTTGTTAATATGAGCCCCTTAATAAGGGAGTAAAAACAACAAACAAGGTATATTTATTTCTCTGTAACGCTCCAGTGCAGGGTGGCATCTCCCATCACCGCTGGCATCTGTTTATAAAGGCACAGCGAAGACATCATGTCCACAGAAGGCAAACGCTACAGCCTGGGTTTAGTCCATCTTAAAAGGAAACCACAATCAGAGACAGGCCTGAAAGTTATCAAATCTTAATCCCTTAGTAATGCTAACATGGTAAAGATAATTTTTAAACACTTACTTTGCAGTTTTACTCAGTTTCTCTTATCACTGCATTAGCTGCTCAGTGTAAGATTGAGCTTTGTGGATGGGCACCATGCTCATACTTCTATCCTCCCATCTCCTGTTGCTGTGTGCTGACAATGTGCTCAGATTATCAGGGTACAGGGTTTATCTACACTTTCATTTAGTTTCTGAACATACTACTAGCATCTGACACATACGAAAAGAAAGATGAGACAATTCATGAGATGGATATAAGATACATTATAACACACTCAGCTATTCAATCTCACCTACTAAAACACATACTCAGCTCTGCTATGCCCCCTCATCTTGGATAAGATGCTTATCTTGTTTGTAGAGCTGCTCTCCTCTTCAGGCTGCTTGATGGAAAGTTCACCTGGCTCTAGTGATTTCTGTCTTCCCCCTGCCCCCACAGTACAGGAGATGCTTTACATGTCAGAGGAATCTTTGCAGACAGGAAGAGCCGCCCAATAATAGTCAGGAACAAGTCTATGGTCGCATCCATGAGCAACCAAAACTCACTTAATCAGGACTTATACAGACAGTTTAGGATTATATCTGTGAACTGCTGCATTTTTGTTAATAACATTGAATTAGAGAATGTGTTATTTTGCAATACTAAGTATATTTTGTTTTTGTGGGAATACCCCTATAACACATGATATATTGTATTTTGTGCAGTTCGGATGTCATTTGTTGATCGATATCTTCACTTTTTCTTGAATTCAAAACTTTTCTTTAATTTTTACAAAATAGAGTGACGCTGTTAATAACACACAAGCCTAATAATAAAACATGCATGCCAGTTTTGCAAAAAGGCTGCCTATTCACCACTGTTAACCTATCTGGACTCCTAAATTGACATTTTCTTTACATCAGTTTAACCACTGCTGCGATTGAATACAAATAAATCCACAGGCACTTTTAATAAAAATTCAGTACTAAGAACGACATTAAAATCACTAAGAAAAGCTAAGTTATTCCAATGACTCAGCGTGTTCATGTGGGCATCCAACACCGTATAACTCAGCTGCAAAAACAATTGACAACTCTACCATCTGTCCTTGCCTTTAGACAAAGCTAATAACCTAGAGGTACCAGCTGTGCAAAAATGGTAGAAATACATTATCACATTAGGCTTTTTTATGTATAATCAAACGATAACGACAGAAATATGTAAAATAATGACAAAAGGCAAAATAATACAGTTCATAGTTTTTGCTTTATTACAGTTGTTGGAAAAGGTTTTCAAAAATAATGTTACAGGCAGTCCCTGATTTAGGAACACAGGACTTACAGACAGCTCCTAGTTACAAACAGGCCTCCGGATGGTGGTAATTTACTGAACTTTAGCCCCAGGCTTAGATGGACAGCCGCAATAGTTACATAGTTGCATAGTTACATAGTTTATATGGTTGAAAAAAGACACATGTCCATCAAGGAATGGATGAGGGCGTGCTACGAGGAGCTGCGTGCCAAAGATTTCTGGTAGGAGGAACAAAGTGGCTACTAGGGCATGGAGTAGCCGCGCCTTGTAGCCTCAGCTACGGCTACTCCATGCCCCAGTAGCCTCTTTATAAAATTTACATATTAGCGAAATAAAAGTTAGCAAAAGATTGTGGGGACATGAGGATTAACATTTAAAAGGGCTATCCTCACGTCCTATAGATGTACCTACCACCCGATCTACCTTTATAGGTAGATATGTGGTGGTAGGTTCCCTTTAATGACACCCATGGCCTCATTGGACACATTGAAATCCAACATACCCACTCCCCATATCTTGTCACCTCTAATCCTGGGATGATTAAAGGCATTGACTACTTATACCAAACTTTAACAGGGTAAATATAAGACCCCAATAGGGTCATCCTTATACTTACCATGTCAGAAGTTTGTCGATCACCAGGTGGGATCTGCGTGTCATGTATAATATGGGTGACTCTATTAGGCTCTTATAAATAAATAAGTGACCACCTCTTTAAGACTTGTTTAATAATAAGTCAACCAAGCATTTACAGTCTGTTAGGCTCTCTATTGTCTGTATTATCTATTCATATACCATTTAAACTCAAAAACATTCTTCAAGTAGTGCAAGAACAAACTTACATAATACCTAAAGCCCTGACAATTTTAGACAGAAGTCACACATTGAAGAGAATGTTTTAAAACTGTAATTTTGTGCTTCAGTTATAATGATCTCTGGACGTGGTGCACAACATGCCCGAATTACTACCTGGTCTACAATGCATAAATCTTAGCCCTAATTGTGTTTTAACCACTAATACACCCTTATAGAAGATGTGTCCGCCACCTTGGTCTTTCATGACGTAAAGATCTTTAGTATGAGAACCACAATCCTGTTCAGATTTAATTAAATATCCTAGAACAACTAGCTGCCACTAATATTGCCAAATCACTGACTTAGGTTCTTGTCTGTTTGATCTACCATGTCTGTTCATGGAGCCCTTAAGCCCTTTAGTTATCTGTTCTTTATCTTAAGGCAAAATCTTGTTTTTTCTGGAGCCCACAATCACTGTCAAATTTAGATTTGACCTCTATAGTTGTGGTGTCTAGATGCCCCCTGCCTTGATACCTCACTTACGGCACTTATGGTTACTCACTTCTCACAATGAAATAGCCCAAAAAGTTACTCCCACAGGGATAAGTACTGATGCATTTTAAAGGGTGGCCCTGTTTCTGGAAAAAGCTGGACTGGATTAGTAAGCAGATGTTTAACTGGAAAGAAATCTGCGAAACAAGTCTTTAAAGCTAAAATGACAATCCAATGCATCCAAATGTGACAATAATACAATGAAATGTCATCTTTCTGATCCGCACAAATAAACTGTTATTTTGCAAGGAACCATGCGGTGTGTTAATATTCCACATGTGGTGTCTTTATGGAACATTTTTTGAAGAAACAAAAGAACAGGGATAGATTGGAAAAATAGTCTATACAAAAAGCTATGACAGAGCCACTTGTTGTATTCTTTTTCCAGATAAGATTTAGCTTTTTTAGCTATAGAAAATGAATATTTGTACAAAAAAATGTGAATTTTATAGACGACCCTTTGTTAGTGAAGGTCTTTAACACTACATTAGGGTAAGGATTCCTGTGGGTTGTGACTTCTGTGAATGCAATAGAGCTGCAGTACCATTTAGCCTCTACACAATGTATGGAGCTATTGAATCTAATTGTTTAGAACGGTTCTCATTTCCCTAAGCCCCCCCACCACCACCACCACCATCATTCTCCCCTCCACTCAACTCCACACCTTCCCGAGGATTCCCTACCCCCTTTTCCTCCCACCCTGTTTTATAACTAGTGCAACATTTTTGATAAGACACTATTCAATCAGGGATTAAACTCTCCCCTTTGCATTTTTGCCATGTGAAAGATGTTTATTGGATTTGTTTCTATGTGGCGCTGTTTTGAAAATGAATAAAATGATATAAATACAATGTATGGAGCAATTCGGATCCCAAGTCCTCCTCAAGGTGCTTTTAAAATTTTCCAAACATATTCTTTCTGTTTACTAATGATCTGTCATTTTGGAGACAATTTGGTATTCATCCAAGTAGCCATGATTGCTGCTACACATTTTTCTTCTTTCTTCACTTATCCTACCCTTGTTTAAAGGGGAAGTTCTAGCAAAAATAGTAGAAAACGGAAGAACCAACAGGCGTGATCCTACCCCTGGTCCTCCCAACAGCATAAAGATAAAAAATGTTCTCTAAACATGTATAAAAGGCACTACCCTATGGCTAGGTCATCAATAGGGATGAGCAAATCTGAACCCACAAGGCTGACTTCAGCAAAACATTCGTGTTCGGCATTCAGACTCACCCCCACTGGAAACAGTTGTCATCAGTACTCGCACGGATCACGGGGGTTAACCCTTTAAATGCCGGCATTTAAATAGTTAATCCTAAGGTTACTGGTGAGGTTCAGGTACTGTAACCCAAACTTTCCGATTTCAGACAAACTTGGCAAACCTGAACCTAAACGGTTCGACTCATCCATCAATAGCAATATCTTAAAAGTCTCAGGTTCCCCCTAGGTGCCCTATAAAGCCTTTAACTGTTCAGATCAACTTATTTTATAAGTCATCATTAAATTCTCATTAATGGTATACAAATCGATTTAGACCTGAACCCCATCACTTTCTAGGATGGCTTTCAGGACAAGCTGGTCGTAGTAGTTCTTTGTAATGTAGAGCATTTTAGGGGGATTTGCAGTTCACCTCTTCTGAGATGAGGTGAGGGTCTCAGATGTCGAACCCCCTAACATCCAATATTTATTTCCTATCCTGTTGCATTTTAATACAGAAACCCTTTAAGCCCTAACTACGTAATATCTTGCTACAACCATTTTCAGTGTTTAAAAAAAAAACTTTTTGAAAATTCATGAAGCTTCCAGACGGTGCTTTATCTACCCACTAATATCTAAAGCCATTTGTTCTGAATCGTATTGGGATAATATTGTTTACACTACAAACGTGACCAAATTCTGTTCTATTTTCATCTTCAGCAGCTGTTAAAGGAGAATTGTCACCCGGAAAGTTTTATCTCCATCTAAGATGGGGTATTCTAGGAATGATCAGATTGAATAGAGACATTTGGATGTGGGTGTGGAATCTGTTCACTAAGGTCTGACTGTTACTAAATATACACAATAAAATACATCAAGCTCCATCACCTGATGTCTGGATCGGTGTCTATTTTGGCAACATATATAGCACAGTGACAATCCAAGACTAAGTTATTACCAAGAAATGCATGACTAAAGTTACAAAAACCTATGACCTTGAAAAAAAAACTGTATTAATGATCCAGCTTTATAATTGTACTATAGAAAATGTACTCCAGGACTATATAATACACTATGCTTTGGACCCTCCGTAATCAAGCATTAATTTTGCAGGGGTTTTCCTGGATAAATCTATGAGATAGGATATCAATACGAAATCAGTGGGAGTCCAACACTCAGGGCCATTCCCATCCTCAAATCGAACAGCTTATTATTATAATAGCTTGGTGGCCGCCTAACAGCAAAGAACGCACCAGAAGTCCAGCTCTGTTCTCTGTGTAGTGGCTGATGCCGTGAACTGTAGCTAAGTATGGATAAGTCATGAATATATTTATCCTTTGTCCACATTTTACCCCATTAAACTAATAGCCCCATCAGACAGAGTATGAAATGTTCTTTCTAGAATTTTATGTCATTTTTATATTTTCTGTAAAATAAATTTTTACTTCTCAGTCATGTTACTAATTATCCTAGAAAAAAATTCCAAATGGGGTGAAATTGGCAAAAAAACACAATTGTGTCACCTACTTGTGGGCTCTGATTTTACAATTTTCACTGTGCGCTCCAAATAATACATTTACTTTATTCTTTGGTTCAGTACGATCTTGGTGATACCAAATTTATACAGGTTTAATTGTGTTTTAAATGTCCAACTGAGCACTGGAATGCCCCTTTCAGTGCGCAAATTTGGGTTGCATCGGGTGTAGTGCAGCCGCAAGACAAATGTCCAAATGTCATATCCTACCTGAGGGTATGAGTAGTTTAAAGTAGTAAAATCTGGCGATCTCCGGCACATAAAAAATCATTTTAAAGACTTCCCTATATTTCGGAATTGTTAAAATATAAATGTTCATCCACAAGGGGAAGGAGGGGTGAGACGGGCCAACGCAGTTTGCTCTAATACATGTCGCTCTTAGTTATTTAATAAAATCTGGTGACTAGGATAGGCCTTGAATATTTTAGTCTCATATGACCTCTTTAAGACATGATACATTTACTAAATCCTTCCTAGCCTGCAAGAATTGTCATTTACATACAACTAACATACGGATATGTATGTGACTATTGCAACCCAAAAGCTTATACTATGTATAGGGATGATTAATAATTCATAGTTTAGAGTTTAGGATCATTACAAGAAAAACACAGATGTATAAAATATAGTAAATGAGGATCAGCATCAATAACACTCAGGGTTTAACCACCATCAACACTGCAACGTGAAGAATGACCCAGGAGATGAAAGATTCTGTTTATAGTGTCAGGATTTTACTAAAAAAATTCAGTAAATGAGCAATAGTAAAATGATATTAACATATTATCAGTGACATTATACTCGTGATCACCATTCATTTATACCACGATATGTCTGGTTTCCAACTTATAAAATTGGTGCATTTCATTTTCCTTACTCTCATGTAATGTTTCCCATGCCTGTCTTCCGGGCAAGATCTATACATGAGGACACTGCCACGACCCTTCCTGACCCGTTCCCAAGCATTTCTCTTGACTTCCTGATTCGTTCCCAGGCATTTCTTCAGACACAGTTTTCTGTAAAGTTTTCTATTTAATCTTTTGCTATCTTGAATCTTTTCTCAAGAGTCTTCTTTCGTGTTCAGTGCTACCATTGGTAAACCTTTTACCCTGGTCCACAGCCAGTATTGTAACGGGGCTGGAAGTACTAACTTGCTCTACAGGCAAATCACCTAATGTGATGGATCTCAATGTAATTTCAATAACAAAACAGAATAATATATATATAATATATCATATATATATCTAGGATATATATATATCGAATATATATTCTTAACATTCATCATTTCATGTGAAGTCAGGGGCTTAAAAATGATATACATTTTACTCATATCATACTCCATGGCACAAAGCTACTCCTCCAGCCGCACCACCCTTCACACCCCTCCATGCCCCCTGGCATGGCAGTGCTGTGAAGTAGGATATAATCACAATTACAGGTTTAATTAATTGAGATTATTTCAGGGCTTGTATGCCAGAAAACTGGGAGAGAAAACCTGATAAATCTCCCCCAAAGTTTCTGTCTTTTAAGTCAGGTGTCCCCAACCACCAGGACCAAACCGTGGAACACCTAGAACTAGATCATAACTGAACATATAAATCAGAAAAAAAGTTATACTTACCTTTCTGTATTCCCCTGTTGCTGTTCTCTTCTCTCCTGTGGCTGTGTGTGGGGCTCTGAGGCATTACACTGGGGGGAGAGGGGAAGGGGAATTATAATGAGGTTGGACATAAAAGGGTGAATATAAGTTAGAAGCTGTAGGAAAGGGGTTATTGTTTCATATTACTATTATTACTCTCTAATGTCTTATTTTATTTAAGAATCTGTAAGCGCTATGAAATTTGATGGCGCTATATACATAAAGACTATTATTATTATAAGGGGGGTCTGCAGGAAAAGGGCCACCGGCAGGGCATGATATAGTGTTTAGGTATTATACTTTGTGGGCGGCTTGGTTAAAAGTGGGGCCAACAGATTTTCTACAGATACATGTGAGAACTACCCATACCGTACCCTGTAAAATAATATATGGCGTGCAGCTGTTTACAAGACCACTGCTCTGGCAATGGAAATTATTGGTGTTGGGTCCAACCAAGTCCTTTAGGCATCAAATGGGGTTAGGAGAGCAAAAAGAGGACATCCATCGCCCCTTAAAAAGAATGTCAAAAATGTTGTTTTTTTTCCACTCTACATTTATAGTATATTTATAGTATCTCATTTATTTTATAATATCGCTTATAGTATCTTAAGTTTCCAATTTCTAATTTCCTTACATAAAGCTTTTTTTTCTGTTCTTCAATTAAAAGTCAGATCAAGGAGTAAAAAAAAATCAGATATTCAAGTTTTATATGAAAAAAAAAAACTATTTGCATCAGGGAAACCATATGTTCAGAATGATGATTGTCAGCTGGGCCTATTTCCATCACCCCTGTGATGCCACACACTGGCATGAACGATATTGTAGCACTTTGTGCTTTCATAGCTCAGCTTCAAAACCATCCGTCAGCTTTCTAGTGGTTGCAGGGCTGGGTCATGCCGGGACAATATAGAAAGCAGCTGCATGGGAGATCCCTGCTGTTTGACAGTCACCATGTCTTTAAAATGTCTTAGTACATCCCAGCTCAAGTACTACTAAAAGCTCACAGAAATCCAGAATAATGAAAGAAGATAATGGGGGTCATTTATTAAGGGCCCGATTCGCGTTTTCCCGACGTGTTACCCGAATATTTCCGTTTTGCGCCGCTTGTACTTAAATTGCCCCGGGATTTTGGCGCACGCGATCGGATTGTGGCGCATCGGCGCTGGCATGCGCGCGACGGAAATCGGGGGGCGTGGCCGAACGAAAACCCGACGTATTCGGAAAAACCGCCGCATTTAAAAACCGAAAATGTGTCGCATAAGGACCGCTTACCTTCACCTGGTCCAGCTCGGTGCATTCCGGCGCGATGAGTTTACTTTCAGCGCAGCAGCGCCACCTGGTGGACGGCGGAAGAACTACCTTATTAAATCCCGGCCGGACCCGAATCCAGAGCGGAGAAGCCGCCGCTGGAACGCGAATGGACCGGGTAAGTAAATTTGCCCCAATGTTTCACAGCCCTGTGCAAGCGGACTGTATTGCATATAGAAATTGGACCGACTACACTATGGCCTTACATGATAATCATTTTGCATATACAGGCAGTCCCCAGGTTTACATACAAGATCGGTTCTTTAGGTTTCTTCTTAAGTTGAATTTGTATGTAAGTCGGAACTGTATATTTTATAATTTTAGAATTTTTTTAGGATAAAATATATTGAGTGACAAACTCACCTCTGCTACAAAACAAGAAATTCATATACACAGAAACCTCTTTGATCAGACCACCCAATGCTGCACAGAAAATTCTTTTTAAAGGATGGTCTTTTAAAGGTCTGCTCATAGGAAGCTTCCTTAGTGCATAATAGGGAAAAATGTGGTCACTGAGAAAAACTAATTTTTTTCATAGAGGGGGTCTTCTCAAAAGGGTGGTCTTCTGGAGAAGTTTCCTTGTATAATCAAGTAGATAAAAATTAGATATTACGGTAGGTAGATAATGCGCTTGATAAATAACCGTGACATGTTATGATATGTAGATAGATAATTGACAGCTAGATAATTAGATTGGTGTATAGCTAGATAAATAGATATGTAGATAGGTGGATATTCAGACATGTAGATAGATATGGTAAATGTACATAAACTGTATCTTAGATAAATTCATAATAGATGGATAGTAGATAGATTAGTTTGTTAGATAGATAGATAGATAGATAGATAGATAGATAGATAGATATGAGATAGATAGATAGATATGAGATAGATAGATAGATAGATAGATAGATAGATAGATAGATAGATAGATAGATAGATATGAGGGAGATGGATAGATAGATAGAAGTATATATACATATAGACTTATGTAATGTATACATTACATTGATATGCGGATAAATAAATACTTAATGGATAAATAATAGATAGATACATAGATACACAGATAGATAGATAATATATAATACATAATAATTACATGACATGACAAAGATATATAGATAAATAATAGAGCGATAATTCGATAGATAATACATAATAATTACATGACATGACATAGATATGTAGAAGGATAATAGAGAGATGATTTTCTTGAAGGACATATAACTTTCTACTAAATCTATATTCTCTCTCTCATATTTTGATTTTTGAAGGTGCCACAAAAAAGGAACTGTGAAGTAACTTCAATGCAACTGAAAAGCTCTAAACTCTTGAATTTGGAAACCGAGGTGTGAATGGTGAGTTTGCCAGATTTCCACATCATAACATGTTGGGAGCACAAATAAAAAGGCTGCCTGTACTGTCAGAGCCACATGAAATAATGAGGTATGAGAGGAGCCCTGATACCAGATGCTCAGGTGATGTCAGCATGAGTGACATTTCTATGTTTTCATCAATATCCACATACATTTGAAGCTTTTATTATGTAATATAGCTCTGATAAAATTACCAGCAATACACAAAGGGTTAAACAGCAGAATTACAGAGATTTCTACTACCATTTTTTTGGGGAAAAAATGTGACTTCCAGACTGTTTAGTGTCCATTCTCAGGGGGTCACATGTAAGGCATTCAATTTTTCTAGGAATTTAAATTTTGTTAGGTATGCTAAAATTAAATATTCGCCCTCAAACAGTCCTTTATCATTGAAAAGATGTAACATATGCCATACCATACATATATCACATCAAACCACAATATCATATTATTATTTAAAAGCTAATAAAGGAGTTGCCCCACCATTAAATATCATACATGATGTAAAGAACACAAGAAATGTATAGATATTGGCTAAGTTTATCATTTACATAATGTAACACATGAACTTGTTACAGTAAATATGACAATTGCATAGACAGTACGGCACCACCTGGTGTTCAAAGTGTTAGCTATTTGCATGTCCATCTAATAAGCTAAGTTATATAGACATAAGATATCTGTCCCGCTAGTCAGGAGAGGAACAGAAGCTATGTAATAACATGGTAATTTGACTAAGAAGCACCGGAGAAACGTATGCAGCTTTAGAGATGCAGTAGGTAAGTACCCACTGCCTTGTATTGCCTATTAGATTTACTGTAAATGTCTGAGCTAATGAATCCCATGGGTATTAGTGCTAATAGACTGTTAGGGAGGCATAAGAAGGGTGCCCTATAATGGGAATAGTGAAAATAATGGGCCCTGTATTATTCCTGAACAGGGTCCCTCTACTCTCTGTGTTCACCACTGCAGAAATGACTCACACTTCAGGTAAAAGTAAAAAGTTCTATGTTCCCAGCTGAAATGGGGGAAGTAGTCTAATGTAACACATCGCTAGCCCTTAAGAGCTTTAAATAACAGGTTAAACCAAAGGTCCCATGCACATGACGGTTATTTTCAACCTTTTTACATTCCCCATAGAAGTCTTTGGCACCAAGTCATTGTGCAGAGAGCATATAACGTCTCACGACACCATTACTTGGCCACTAGGCTTTCAATGGAGATGGGAGGGGTGAGGAGTGATCACTTCTCCTCCCTGCTACACAGGGTCATACACTCAATGGGGCCGAACATACTTTCGAATCATACTTCATTAGAAGTTTGGTGTCAGGTTCAGCTTTACTTCCTCCCCGTGGTTGATGCCTGTGATCAGTGCTGATACCGATTGCAGGTGTTAATTCTTTAAAGTTGCTGTCAAAGTTGCCATTTAAATGGCATTTTGGGGATGACGTCATCAGAAGCGACAACCCTCCCCAAAATGGATTTTGCACTACCGGCATGTTAGTGCTGCTGCGCAAGCACCCGCTGTAGTTTGAATACTACTAACAACTTTGCCGAAGGCAGTTAAGGAGTTAACGTCAAGGGGAGGTGCCAGCGTCAGGCTTGGTTTGGTTCCATTTCCCCCCCGCGGTTAACCCCTGTGATCGGTACGAGCCCAGGACCAACAACCTGACAGTAGAAAGCTTAAATAGTTGATTGAATCAAACCTGCGGGGTTGGAGGAAAAAATCAACTGTTTCAAAACCTGGAAGCTAATAAAGACTTGAGGTTGATGGAGGTTTTGAAGGTCGTTGTTAAAGGTGTTTCCAAATCCTTTTTAAACTGATTATTAATTTCTATAATAACCAAAGTAAAACTAATAACCCTTATCTGGTCTACCACTGGTCCAATAGATGATGTACCAGGTGACCTCAGGGGTGTTGACATGTCACTGCAAGGGGCAATGATTGACTACAGTAGTATTCAGCACATGTCATGGGGAAGATTGGCAGTTTTTGGTACTTCAGCTGTGCATGGTTACTTGAGCTGGAATTTGGTTAAGGACTCATGAAATCAGTTACTAGGTTAGAGACCTGAAAGAGTGTCACCGAACCATGTAATATGAATAGCCGGTCATCTTGTGATACACAAACCCAGACGTGAAAAAAGCCAAGATGGAAAGGAAGGACACATCGGTAAGTTATTACCTATTTATTATTTTGGACCATCGAAAGTTGACCGCAATAATCTCACCGAAGTTCGAGGCTACTCTTACCAATCTGTAAGATTATATGTAAAGTGTACATCTATGTTAACATCATCAATGTCACGAAAGGAGGACAATTATAGCACATTTCCACACCTATAGATCAGATCTTGTTAGCTGAACTATACTTGTATAAGGCTGAAAGTATATATATATTTTTTTCTGTTCATTGCCTTGCGAGTGCTACGTAGCGTTATTGGCTTCATGTAATGCTCTGGTGATTTCATGTACTGGTGTAATGCTCTGCTGATTTCAATCGTTTTGCTTGTCTCATGTCCCGTGCTGATATTTTATGTAATGGCACAATGCTTTAATGATTGCGTATAATGATGTCTGTTGTACTTCACCTAATGGTGCAATGCTCTGTTGGTTCCCTGTAATCACATATAGCTCAGCCAGAGAATTTACTTGTATCAGTAATGGCACATCGGCCTCTTATGCTAATGTTATTTTTATATTATTTAACAGATCAGAACTAGATATGTGATGTGTGCTTGGTGAGAAAGTGAGAGGTGTTTGGGAGAACCGGTATCTGTCCTACAGGCAGATGAAAGGTGCATGGTAAAAGCCCTGGGTGTTGGGATTTTGTATCGCCCACTGGTGCAGGTCACAGGACTCGTTAGAGCCTGATTTGGACCCCAGGCCAGAATCAGTGGGTGAGTATGTGTAGTAGCGTGTTATCGGAAACCTCGGATAACACTAGCAGACACTGTCACGTTTTACAATAAGAATGCCGGACCAGCGTAATCATGAGGGAGCAGTGCGAGGCACTGCTTCTCCCCCTGAACGCCCCGCCCACTTCATAGGCCGGTGGTGATTGCCAAGCTTCAAACTCCCCTAGTCCCACCCCCTCATGAATACGCCCGACCACTTACAGCACAGTTCGCCGTTTCTATTGAACAGTGCGGCAGTGTCTGCTAGCGTTATTGGAGGGTTCTGATAACGCTAGCAATGTAACACATCTGTTGTAGCACTAGGAGCTGCTTACTATAGTAAGCGTCTCGTAGTGCCTTTTTATGGGTGACAGGTCCTCTTTTGGAAAGTCTCCAGTATCTACAAATGTGCATTGGGAGCTTGTACATATGTTGAAGTAGAGAAGACTTGTACCTTTGCCTTTGCATTTTAATCTTTTTCCATCCATTTTCTTCTTTAAATTCATATATTGCTTTTATAAAGAAAGTATTTCAAGTCCAAATGCATCCATATAAGGTATGAAACCTCTTCTTTACACCCCATTCCCTAGGCTTGTTCCTACTCTATATATTTTTATATCAGTTATAATTCGCATTGAAACAATGTTGGGAAGCATTTACCTGGATTTGCCAACTACAGGCGGTCCCCTACATAAGAACACCCGACTTACAGACAACCCCTAGTTACAAACGGACCCCTGGATTTAGTTAATTTCCTGTACATTAGTCCAAGGCTACAATGACCAGCTGTAACAGTTATCAAAGGTGTCTGTATTTAAGTTTTATTGTTAATCCTGGTTCTTATGACAATCCAACATTTTTAAAATCCAATTGTCACAGAGACCAAAAAAAATTTGTCTGGGGTTACAATTCTAAAATATACAGTTCCGACTTACATACAAATTCAACTTAAGAACAAATCTACAGAACCTTGTGCATAACCCTGAGACAGGAAAGGGCTCTGAGTAAATTGTCATTATTCCACCCGCTTGTCCAGGGATGGACAAAATGCATGACTCAGCAGGGGGCGATAATGAGCAGGATGAACACCCCCATCCTAAGTACAATATGAGGTTTACCTTCCATCCAAAGCCATGAGAAAAGTTAATTCCATAAGAAAATATGTTTTTTATGATCATTTAACAGAACTGGTGACTGTGCAGTTGATCCTAAAATTAATTTTGACTGTAACAATAGTTCAACTATTGATTTCCTGATAAATGTCTCCATTCACACAAGTAAGTAGGAAGACTGTGTACAATTTACATCTGACAGAGTTTGCCACTTAGTCAATGCGGCCCAATTTGTCCTAAGGTGAAGGAGCTTAGTGAACGCACATATCGCAGCATCTAATGTACATTGACTGTTGTTCCGAAAGGATTTATTTGCTCCGCAGTGAAAGTTAAATGCAGATTCGCTGCATAGAATTTCTTATGACATTGTAATAACTTAATTCTAGTTTCTTAACATTTTCTTTAGGTTAAATGACAAGAGAGATCTCTTTGGCTGCCTATAGCACAAATCCGTTTTGGGAACAATCAGAAAGATACATTAATCTATAGCCTTGATTCATCTCTGGGTGGGTTGCTTTGGCAACCAACCCTGCTCCCTTTAAAATAATTTTTTTTTTAAAGCGCATTTCAAGAGCTACGCCCAGCATGAGCCCAGGTTAAGAGCAGGCAGGAGCAGGAAGAAAGACCTCAGCTCGCTGCTTTGCTATTATTACAGTTGGATGATGGATGCGGGTGGGGGCACGGTTTTCAAAGCAACACAGAAAATTGTTACCTGTGTGGAAGAGCGGAAATGAAATTTTACTCTAACTTTCTCTAAAGTGTTTTATTTTGCTTGGAAGATCTATAAGGTGAGCTTCCTCCAAAAAAAGCAAAAAACAAACAACCAGAATATTTAAGTTTCATCCCAGGAATATTATCTACTATAATAATTTATCATATATTTATCACAGCCATTTATGTTTTGATCCATTTATTCATTTTATATGAATTAATGGAAGGAGAAGAGCTTTTTTTTTTAGCAAATGTAGATGTTACGGTGATTAAATCTGTGTTAATAAAGTCCCCAAAAATCTGAATCCCCTTAACCTATAAGTCTAAATTAGGCACTTTCTTAGTTTTATTCTTAGAGATGTATGAGTAAATTGAAAAAGTGGTGTGTCCCTGTAAGCCAATACTGATTGGCTGGGGCCAGACTGTTTGGGGCCATCCAATCCACTGGTTACACCCTTTTTAATGGAGTTTCAGAAAAGATACAGCAAAATTTTACTACTGATAGACCTCATTTGATTAATACAAATATTTATTATTTTCTCAATTAAAGTAATACCATTTCTGAAAATTTCTCATTTCCATTCTCCCAATATGTTGTCAGTCCACAGAAAATTCTACGAGCCCATTGTAGTGAAAGTTTTGAAAAGGTATAAGCCCTGAGCTTCCCATAACTTTTGTCGCTGCCTACTTTCCAGCCCCATGTTATACCTTAGGAGGCAACTGGGTGGAGGTCCCTACAGTGGTAAATGGACCGCTCTTTTTTTAGGAAAACCAAAAAATACAAGACAGACTAAATAAAGGCAAACTCAAACTAACCGGGTCATAACCTAGATGGAAGTGAGGTACAAAATCAACGAGCAAGAAAATGAATCAAACGTCTAGATAACCAGAAATAGTAAGTAGAAGAACACAGAGCCGGAAAATCCCAACTAACCTAAAGAATCAATATCAGACCCTGAAAGAACACACAGGTGAGTGTACATGGGATGCCTGAATGCCACCCCCACAGTGAATTGGTTGGGTTGTCCATCACTCCAGTTGGCACCTGTGACACATCCCCAGCTCAGAGTGTAGCCTGCTGGTCACAATCAGTGAGGCTCTTGCTCCAGCCAGTTTTCTTACATCCATACACAGGATAGCGGCAGGAGGAGAAAAGACATGGCTGATATCGATACACATTTCTTCATATATTTCTCAGTTTTAATTGTAGTATTGAAACACAAAGAAGCACATGAAAGGTGGACATTGAAAGTAGTGATAAAATGATTATTTATCTTTTATAGTAAAGGTTGTATTAACAGTTAATGGCAAATTACCCTTTTATTATTGTTCTCTTTCCTTTTCAATACTGTATGTAGTAATACCTCATCATAATGCACTGACCCAGATATGATAACCTACGAAAGTCACAGAGAGCTCACAGCATTGCAGCAATTATATGGCCTGAAGAGCTGTGCAATATATTTGCTCTTCTTATTATCCTCCAAACCTTTCATATCTTCAGCAAAAATACTCAGGTTCATGCTCAAGTTATTATACGTCTACATATATTCTGCTATGGGCACAGTATGCAACGGATATCACTAAACAACAAATAGTTGGTAACTGATAATTTGATAATAACAAAAAACAAACCTTCATTGTTGTGCCAGTCGACCAGTAATTGTGATCCATGGGCAGAGATGTAGCTATAGGGCATGTAGAGATAGCAATGGCCCCTAAGCCTTGTTGCCTGAGGGGCCACAAGGTTTCTCTCCCACAACAGTATCATAAATTGCACAGAAAGTAGGTGGGGGAGGGGGGTCCTATCATATATTTTGGATTGGATCTCAGGAGTTTTAAGTTATTTTTGTCTATGGTATTGCTTGGTGTAGTAAATTGTATACAATGTAGCATACACCATACATGGTATGATCATACATGGTGCCTGTAGGCCCCTAAGTTGCCTGTACAATGGTACTCATGTATCAGCCAGGATAATAAATTATGGAATTTGGTCCAATGTGATTTTTCTGCAATTATATTGTTTATTACGCATTAGGACATCTATATTGAACAGATCATGGTTGTAAGTATGGGATACTGTGTAGTAAATTATTTAGGATAGTGGCATGTACGCCGTCCTGTTTATTTAAGGATATTAGTTTCTGAAAGTAAGAAAGGAGAGACGGAAGGACGACATTTAGAATGAGTGAGAAGCACATAAAGGCAGAGTAATAGGGATTAGCTAATAGTACCATTACAACTTGTTGTTATAAGTATTATGTGGAGTTGGCGCTTTGCCCTTTCCAATGTCTCTCTCCTCTTGCTCCATCCTTTCAGGATACATGTGTTTCACAGATGTTCACAGATGTTTGGTGGCCCAAACTAATGGATGAGCAAAGTTTTAGGAAAGACACAAAAGTGTTTTTTTTTAGCAAGAATGAAGGAAGAGAGTGATGCAAAGGGAAACAACAAATGTAAATAATCATATTCATAGGAATATTAAGGAAAGGAGTTATATGTTTGATCAAGGATCTAGGGTTATGGTTTTGCAGAGATGGTAGTTGTTACAGGGCTTTGAAGCCTACGGTGCCCGTGTGCTGCTCGGCCACATGAGAAGATACTGGGGTTCATTTACTAAGGGCCCGAATCGTGTTTTTCCATCAGGTTTCCCGAATATTACCATTTTTCACCGATTTTCCCTGAATTTCCCTGGCTTTTTGGCACACGCGTATTGTGGCGCATCGGTGCTGGCATGCACGCGACGGAAATCGGGGGGCGTGGCCATCAGAAAGCCCAACGGATTCGGAAAAACTGCCGTATTTTTTTTAAAAAAGTGTCGCTTGACAATCGCTTACCTGCACCCAGCAACGGATTGTGAACTCCAGTGAACTCTGACGGACTTCAGCGCAGCAGCGACACCTGGTGGACATCGGGCACACTACCTTAGTGAATCGCCGGAAGACCCGAATCCTGCACAAAGAACGCGCCGCTGGATCGCGACAGGACTGGGTAAGTAAATCTGCCCCATTGTATTCTTAGCAGTATATGATAGACATTCACCTCATTAAAGATTTTGCATGTGCCTCATTATAACATGTCAATCACAGCAGCAAAATCAGCCATTTACATGCAACAGCTACTAGCTGACATCTTGCATGACCCCCTGAGCCATGGCACAATAAGCTCTTATAAGTAGTCTGCATGTCCTTAATGGGTGGAAAGGTAAAGCCACTGATAAGTCTGGAATAGTCTTTTATTCCCAAGAGCAAAGCAATTTGGAGCCAGAGTCACACATATAGATAAAAAGGTTGTCAGACCCTGCTGAAGTTCTTACCAAGAACATCAGAAAACCCATTGTGGGCCACAACAAGGTTTTAAAAAAAAAAAGTATAATTACCCTGCTCTAGTTCCACGAATCTGCAATATGGGTCATCATTATCCACTGACAATGCTGGCTAAGTCTGAAGTGTTGAGGGTCATGGGACCTACTTCCATCAATTAGTAGCTTCATTGGGCCATCAGGCAATTGTTGAGGTTATGCAGGAAAGGGCACAACATACATTATAAGAAATTATTTGTCAAAAGCCATTGCCACATAGCTTTCTGCCCCCACAATATAGAGCCATGTGGAAAATTGCGCCCATAATATGACACATACTCTACAAAAGACTCCTTTACTCAGCCCACATGATTGGGGACACATCCAACCTTACTCCCCTTGATAAAGCACCTAGTGCGAAACACGTGTCGGGGCATTCCTCTGCTGGTTACTATTGGGTATGGTATTTGTTATTGTCATGGTCATATCTTTGTGTTTTTTTCATTGACTGCTTTTCAGCTTATGTCCAACCATCTACTTCACCATGCAGAGTTTTAAACATATGTTGCTTGTCCAGCAATTATATTCATTGTTAATTTATTTGGCATATTATAAATAAAGTATCTTCTTGTTGCTGATAATTCTTTTTTTTTTTTGGGTGTTATATCACTCGTGATCAAGCTTTTGGTGCTTACTAGGGTGCATCCAAACACTCAAGGGTTTCAGATGTAGCACCTCTCAATTATTTGTTCTCACTCATTATGATCCACACCTACCTTAGGCTTTAAAACTGCATCTAAAACCAGAAGTATGGGTGCACCCTGAGGGTGCAATCACATGTGGCGTTTAACGTATGCATCACAAAATGCATTGCGACAGCTAAAGAAAGATTTGCTGCTGTTAACATTTGCATTTACAAAACACAACTGTCAACGTGGATGTTAACGTTATGTTAACACATGTGTTTGTTAACGCAGTGTTAATGCATGCTTTAATGCATGTGCTAACCATTGCATTTTGCAAATGTTAAAGGCTGTTTAATTAGGCAAATCAATATGGACCGCACATAGCAAATGGTAACACTAACAGCTCTTCAATAGTATAAAAGTTACTTCTTAAAGGAGTTGTCCAGCGCTAAAAAAATATCTCTGTTTTGTTCCAAAAATTGTTCCTGTTTATAAGTTATTCCTGGTAATAAAAGCTCAGTCTTATCTACTTCAAAGGAGCTGAGCTGCAATACTGCACCCAACCTATAGCAGGAGTTTAATGTTTTGGGAAAAGTGAAGCCATATTTTTCTAAAACTGGACAACCCTATTGAATTCCTGTTCCCTCGGGTCAGCGGTCCTGGCCCGTACTAGTTGCATTTTATGCTACTATGTCCTCATACCTGGTCGTGTCTTCAGTCCTGTGAACACAGACAACGCAGCAGTCAATTTCCCTACATTTCTATAAATGTAGCCGTACTTTGTGATCCTAAAACATTTTGATAGTTGTGTTGTTATTCCAACAAATAAATGTATTTGTGGGAGTTATTTGATATTACTGCAGATTTCCCGCAAAGACTGGATAAAACAGTGTGACTCAGATGAAATCCCGGGTTGTGAGACACGATAAAGAGGTGGAAGATGTTTTCGGCGTATCTCCTTAATCTCCTGATTTTGTTTACATAGTGTTGATGTCGCTGAATTCTTACCTTTTTAGATAAACTCTGTGTGGGCTTTAAACATAGTTTTGCTGTTAATAAACAACATTAAGCTGTTGTCAGATTTTTATGCCTCAGATGAACACATATCTACGGTCTCAAAAAAGAGATGACGAGCACTAAGTATAATTTATTAATAGATATAATTTATTAATAGAAGTTATCGCCAGGGATGGATCATATAATATTAGCAGGATAGGTGCTAGGAGTCCAGGGATCAATGGCTGCCCAAATTACCCATCCTATCAGTAGGCCGGGGTTAATGGTGTCACTTGCCCAGGCCCCCTGTCCTACAGGGGCCCCCTGCATGTGGACTTTTGTATTGCTTTTTTAATACCCCTTGGTTAAACACCCGAGGGAAAATGCTTATCTGACTAGTTATCTATCTCCTATAATTTGTCTATTTCTTATCTATATTTCTGTATCTAACCATTTATCTATCTAGCTTTTTTATTTATCTATCAGTCAATCTACATGTCTATCAGTCGATCTTCTAACTAAATTCTTCTACAGTTCCCTAAGAGAGCAAACTTACTTTCACAAAATAGTTTAATTTTGGGGCCCAGGGCCCCACTTTGTTTTAAACCGGCCCTGCATATCAAGTATCTTACAGAACTGAGGGTGCATGTACATGGAGGAATAGGACTAGGAAAAGTTGTTGGCCAAGTGGTCGTTCTGATAGCCACCTAAAGTACATGATAAACAATTGCCTGCTAGTTCTTGGGTTGATTTTTAGGATCTTGAAGCCGTCTGGGGCCTGATCTAAAGTCTGGGTTAAGAAATTAGAAAATATTTGATAAAATATAATAAATTTAATGTATTCCAATTCACCACAATATAAGGAACTCAACCACTTAATGATAAAAAGGTTGAGTTCCTTATATTGTGGTGAATTGTGATATGCGTCGGGGGTTACCAGTAAATGGATAGGAGTATGACAGCATTCATTCTGGTGAAAAACATTTTATGTATTGTCTATAACCAGTGATCAATCCCAGTTTAGTGGAAGTCCAAAATCCAGTGTCCCTACCATCTAGATATTTGATGTGGTCATGGCGCCAGGCTGAATGTAATTTCCAGACCAATGACATTACAGTTATCTATCACATGTCTGTTTGCAGCTCTGTCCCTTTTGGGTTAAGGAGCTAAGCTGCAGTACCAAGCACATCCACTGTAAAATGAACAGTGCTGTACTTGGTAGATCTGAATGCTGCAGTCTTTGTGGTAGGTGAGCCCCTTCACTGCCCCCTGTCTTTTATGGATCACTTATCCTAAAGATAGATGATCAATTCAGTGAGTACACCTTTAAACTGAAGAGCTGGTCTGTTATCCAAGGGTAGGTGTCCGGCTTCGATATTTATTTGAATAATACTTGTAGTGGTAGACTTCAATCTTGTGGAACATCTGCACTACAGGGTGACAGTCAGGGGTGGGCTAAGACAGGGCTCAGTATTAGTGGGAGAATAGACACTTTACCGGAGTCTTATGGAGTAATGGCATATAGCAGTGGTGGCGAACCTATGGCACGGGTGCCAGAGGCGGCACTCAGAGCCCTTTCTGTGGGCACCCGGGCCACCATTCCAGCACATCAGAAAGGACTCAAAAAATCTTCCTGCAGTACCAAGCAACTTAAAAGATGCTGCTTTCAGTCATATATTAAAGTGATACTTACTTTGCTACTTGGGAATGTAGGAAGAGGGAGAATGAGTAGACAGGGCCGAATTATCTTTGGAGGAACTTCTGCTGGAGTACAGAAGGACACTGGGAAGAAGCTAAAATGATGCATATTTTCCATACGGTCCTCAGGAGGCCAATATAATCGAACGTTGTTGAGGATCAGTAAGCAATAAGATGCTGCTTTAATTTTTGGTTGGCACCTCGTGATAAATACGGGTGGTGTTGGCTTGCAGTTTGGGCACTCGGCCACTAAAAGGTTCGCCATCACTGGCATATAGCAATCTAATGGGAGTAGTAGTATATCAATCATAATATATTACTGGATCGCTCTTTAGTATGCTGCCTGAAAATAGGACACTATACGCATTCTCTTGTTTTATAAGATGCCGTCTGTATATAGGACACTATATTCAATCTGCTCAGCTACTCCTGTTCTATAACATGCTGTCTACAGACAGGACACTTTGAACAATGACACTAAGTACAATATGCTCTGCTCCCCCTGCTGTATAACATACTGCCTACAGATAGTATACTATGCACATTCTGTTCAGCTCCGCCTGCTCTATAACATGCTGCCAGAAGATAGGACACTATGTACAATGTGCTCAGCTCCCCCTGCTGTATAACATACTGCCTACAGATAGTATACTATGCACAATCTGTTCAGCTCCGCCTGCTCTATAACATGCTGCCAGAAGATAGGACACTATGTACAATGTGCTCAGCTCCTCCTGCTCTATAACATGCTGTCTACAGAAAGGGCACCATGAACAATGACACTAAGTACAATCTGCTCAGTTCCTTCTTCTGTATAATATGCTTCCTGCAGATAGGACACTATATACAATCTGCTCAGCTCCTCCTGCTCTATAACATGCTGTCTACAGATAGGACGCTATGAAAAATGACACTAAGTACAATCTGCTCAGCTCCTCCTGCTGTATAATATGCTGCCTGCAGATAGGACACTATATACAATCTGCTCAGCTCCTCCTGCTCTATAACATGCTGTCTACAGATAGGAAACTATGAACAATGACACTAAGTACAATTTGCTCAGCTACTCCTGCTGTATAACATGCTTTCTGCATATTTACAATCTATTTACAATCTGATTAGTTCCTCCTGCTCTATAACATGCTGCTTTCAAATAGGAGACTGTATTCTATCTGCTAGGCACCTAATGTACTATCTCTTCAATCAGTAAGGAACCTCCTGCTGTATAACAAGCTGTCTGTATTTTGGACACTAGGTATAATCTACTCAGGTTCTCCTGCTCTATAACATGCTGTCTGCAGATTGCACACTATGTACAATATGCTCAGCACTTCCTGAAGATAGGACAATATGTACAAACTATTCTATAACCTGCTGTGACAGATAATAGTGCATGTAGAACATAAATGATATTTTTTTAGAAAAAAAATGCCAAGACCACATATGTCATGATGTGTACTGACTATTGCATCTATTTTCCCTTATACTCAGGGTATGGGCTGATCTCGGTCTATATCCAGCTTGAACTCTGGGGGATATGATATAGTACTTATCACTTGGAAATAATGACACTCTTTAAACAAAGTTGGTGGTGGAAATGATGCTTTGGAAAAGTGGAACAAACAAATGCCTTGTAATCAGATCTAGTTACATTAATGATATGGTAGTGTCAGAGCGGTTCCATTAGTCTAGTCTCGCTTTATCTAAACACCAGAACTGCTTTTCTAAGGAAGTTGTTTATTTGCATAGAGCAAAACTGCTGCGGCAGCCCTGACTTATCTTCCCCAATTTCTGCTTCCTGTCTTCAAACAGCTCACCAGCTGGGAAGACACCACTTACTACGCGATGGGCCCGGCAATGTCCAGCCCAGTTATCAACAATTTTCCACACATCCCTTTAAACAGTAGGTCATTGCTATAAAGGACACTTGTCTAACTATTCACTATACAGAACAGGCAGCAGATTGGGATATTGTTTGCACACATCTGTGACATTTTGGAATAATTTGTGATGATGCTCGATGAAACTCAAGGATATGACAATAAGTAATTAGATCCAAGGGGTCCACACAGCATGGAGCCCCCACGAGAGAACATAGTCCTACTTAGATAGTTGGCAACTAAATATGAGCTATGGTCACCTTGACAAGTTCCCTGAGGGCATCTCTATACGTTCTGAGTATTCAAACAATAGACACACATTATAAGCATTTTATCATTTTATTGTGTCCGGTCTTTACTAGGAAGAAATATTTCTACACCAGTTTTTAGAAAAAAATGTAAAAGAATATTAATAAGTTAATAAATAAAAGATTATGTTGAGCTATGACCTTTTGTATTCTTGAGAGTCTTTAGTCATTTAAGGAAAAGGAAATTGTGTGAGAAAATGATCCATATTGGATAAAAGTGAATACTTACCATTATTTTAAACCAGTCTACCATTCAAAAATATAAATGAAATGTCCTTGTGACTTTAGAACTGCACAATGGAGAACAGAAGAAGCCTCCTGGTAGCCCTAAAACTAATACATTATTGGGCCTCTGATGCAACATAGTCTTATCAAGCAAGTATAGTGTAGTCCTTGTCTACATCGTCTAAGCTTTGCAGTAGAAGTGCTGATGTAGTATTCATTTAGAAGGAACCTGGGTCAAGGACCATCACAGGTCAAGCAGGTCAATCAGAGGTGCAGGACAGGCCAAGCATTATGGAGGAGCAGAGTCAAGACTGGATGCTTTGGCCATAGCAGAGAGTAGAAGTCAAGTCAACAACAGTACCTCAAGCTCCATGACATAGATGAACCACAATTTACGGTACAGAAAATGAAGGGTACGGTAGGAATGAAGCCCTAATCTAAGCAGTCAACAACAACGGCACAAGGTCCAAGACAGTACTGAACCACAATGAACAGGTAATGCAGTGTATGATATTCTTCTAAATAGGCCGCCAGCTAGCAGGGGAGCATTGGTAGATGAGAGTGGGGTATCACAAGGGATAGTCATTTTGGACGCTGTCCAGGAAGTAGATGAGGCAAGAAAGAAGTTCTAGTCTTCTGATGATTTATTAGAACTTGTGCGTTTTGTGTGTAAAATGATAACAAGAAACATTACATGTCATACATGACCATGGTCCCTCATGGTCCATTTTCTCTAGTGGGCCCAATAAGCCTCAGTCCCATCATGACTGGTTGATCATTGTTTTCAGGATTCATTTCCAATAGTTCTTTACTATACAGGCACTCTATAAGGTGAAAGGTCATGTTAATCTGATAAATATATTTACCTTTATCATACAGTTTTCCCTGTACAAAAATGTGTTTCCTGCTTGTTTTTCTCAAAATATAATATACTACATTCAATTTTTTTGTTTAGTAGAAGATATACTGCTAGACCCATACTATAATTACGGGAATACCCCTCATGTTTATTGGTAATGTGTCCAACTCAGATAGAAAAACATTCCTTAAAGGGGTTTTCAAACTTTTTTCTCTTGAAGTGTTGTGGCACACTCTGATAGTAGGCAGGACTTACATAATATTGCTGGTAAGAACTGAATACCAGCCGAGGTGTAGGAAGTATGATAGATGGTATGATAGTCTCACACTCAATAAACTATACTTGTTAAACACTTCAAGAAACCAAGTGACTCTGGTAGACTATGTACTATCATGAGTTACATAGTGACAACCACGACATCCAAGGTTTTGTATGTATAGAAATATGACATGGACTGGGTTGTGTGTAAGGCCTGGTAATCTGGTGGTGTCAACTTTTCTTTGTGAGTCACAATCGCTTAGAACACCAGAATAAGTATACAGGGAGTCCCTGGGTTACATACAAGATAGGGTCTGTAGGTTTGTTCTTAAGTTGAATTTGTATGCAAGTCGGAACTGTATATTTTATCATTGTAATCCCAGCCAGAACTTTTTTGGTCTCTGTGACAATTGGATTTTAAAAGTGTTGGGTTGTCATAAGAATCAATATTAACACTAAAGCTTCATTACAGACGCCTGTGATAACTGTTATAGCTGATCATTGTAGCCTAGGACTAAAGTACAATAAATTACCAATATCCAGAGGTCCGTTTGTAACTAGCTTTTGTATGTAAGTCGAGTGTTCTTAAGTAGGGGAGCGCCTGTATTGGGGAAGATTAAGAAGTTCATCAATGGACCATTGGGAGCAATCATAAAACGTCATGAGTGGCCCTTTGGGAGTGATAATAGAAGGTACTCAGTGGCCTGTTGGGCGTGATCATAGATGGTCACCAGTGGTCTATTGCGAGCAATCTTAGAAGGTTACCAGTGACCAACTTGGTCTTCTTGGCCTCATGAATGATTGTCTTACCAAGACTGTCTCCTAGGAACAATGAATCAGTCAAGAAAAAATATTGGAAAAAGCAATTCCATTCCAAAATTAGCCACCCCACTTAAATATATTACAAGGTATGAGTCCTGGATTTGATTTTTTTTCTTTAGCCGGGACTAGTGACCCACACATGCGCCACTACAGTCCACGTTGGGGTTGTCTCGGATTCGAGTTAGAGTTATGGAGCATCTACGCCGGCAGAGTAATTGTGTGAGGAGCAGAATTGTCATTAGGACTCCGCCTGGCATAGCATTACCACGGCAAAACTAAAATTAGCAAAATGTCAGAAATGAAAAGATTGATTCACCCAGACGCAATTATCATTTAAAAGTGCTTGATTGAGGTGCTGCAGTTGGGTGATTTATTTTGCATCCCATATACATAATTAAAGTAGTGGAGCGGAGTAATTTATCAATCTAGTTGAGGCTGGAGGTGAGGAGCTGTATATGTTTGTTTTAATAAAAATACTCCGGCTGCCGCCTCACTTCCAGGGGCCTCCCCATATACTACTTCTCTATTTCCAGGAGTGAAAGTGATTATTGCACTGGCAATGCTTTGTGACTGTGGGACAGGCTGCGAGAAGGGAGGGGGGAAGAGAGAGAGGAAAGAGAAATTAGCAGACAGGTTGATTAAAAACATATAATAAAGGAGACAGGGCTGAGGAAAATAAAGGCAAGGTAGAGCGGAGATAAAAATAGGAAGCTATCTATTCAGTGGAGGATAGAGGAGAAGAAGAGGGGAGTGCAGCAGCGGCAGCAGAAGAGGGGGAGTGATCAGGGCTGGAAAGAAGACAGAGGGAGGGAGAGGAAGAAAGAAGACAGAGAGGAGGAGGTAAGAAAACGACACCTCGCCAGGCACTCAGTTTTAAATCCACTGCCTTTTTCCTCCTCTCCATGTTACAAAGGCTTAGAGCTCCTTTTTTCCTATTCGTCTCCTGTCACTTCCTTCCTGGACGCTTACAGGACGACTCGGTTTACTTTCCCATACTGGCAGCACAGAGCCACTTTCCTGCCTGTACACAGACACCCTCTGCTTACTACATTGGATTGAGTTGAGAGCTCCTGCTCAGTGGAGACGTACAGTACTCAAGCTTCCCAAGTAAGAAGAGGCCAGTTTTCTTTCTTCTTATCACTATTCCAATGAGAGCAGAACATTTCAAGGGTTACTAAGAGCAGCAGATGCCTTAATGTAAGTACCGCCATGGGATGGAGATGTCATCCCCAACCTTTTCTCTTACTACATGACATAGGGCTCTATTAGTACAGCAGAAAACTTTTAAAGTGGGGGCCACTTTTTTTTCCCCCTCTCTCGTTTTTAAAGTGCCAAAAGCTTAGAGATGTAGTAGGGCTGACTTAGTTACAATGCAGCAGATTAGAGTTTGTCTTTTGGCACCATTTGCCTAAATGCATCAACCGGTTTTACACACTATGCCTCGAAGGAGTTAAAGGACAAATTCAGCTCTGCTACATCTGGACTTTTCACAGCAAGCGGTGACCTTGTTCTAACTGTATCCAGTTTATCATTTTTCCAAAGCAGATCAGGTTGCATAAGTACATTGTAGCAATAACACTTACTTCCTACAGGATATGAACAGTGCCTGTCATTGCTCAGGGTCCATGCCTGCTTCATTAGGAACATTCAATAACAGATACTCCTATAGTTCTGCACAACTTGACATTAGTATTGTGTCAACTCAGATGTCAGGGAAAGGTCACTTATTGCCACTTGAGCTCTTAATAAATACACAGCCTCAGGAACCGCAGCCATTTATTAGAGGGTTTCATCCGAAGTGCATTATTCTATTGTAATTAGGCAGTAAAATTGCAATCAGCAGAGCCACAGCTTGTCCTCGCAAACCCTGCAAGTATTAACCTCATTCTTAACCTTAAAACACCACACGTGCTAAATAATACATAATGACGATAGCGAAACCAAAGTTTGAATGATTTATATGCTTGAAGGAGCATGTCATGTTTTATTTCAGCTTCCCAGCCTCATATTGCTGCGTGAGTTTAGTTAAAAGTGAGTTTGTTCATTTGTTGGAAGAGGAAGCTCAGAGACAGGACTGTACACAAGAAAGACACGCGCGCCCATGCACGGCCCCCTGCATATAGGACTGGACACACCAAACACATGGCCACTCACTGCTGAAAAGTTTTTATTTATTATTGGGGTCTTTTTTCACCTCTTATTTGTAGTCGTAGTCACCGTGATGCAAAAAAACAAAACTTTGCCATAGCAGGATGCACAGTGTGCTTACTGGCTTAAGATGCTTACATAGAATATAATAAGTATAATCCTTTAAATCCTGGCAGCCCCTGACACTTTAAGCACCTGTGTGCAACCACATCACACACCACTCACAGTCATCACTTCTGGAGTTTTGTATTGTAGCCGTGATACAAAGTGATGGAATGATGGCATTAACTATGGAATAGTCTGTTAGGTCTTTGGCCTTAACTTCCAATCTTATATTCTTTGCTGGCACGTCTGGTGCATTTGAGATGTCTTTTATATAAAATAACTTTTTTATGAGATAAGAAGTCAGCCAAAACATTTGACATGCCAGGCCAGAAGTAGAATGTGTATAGGCATGTAGATGCATAAATAAGTTATACATAGTAGATAGATAGATAGATAGATAGATAGATAGATAGATAGATAGATAAATCTGGGATAGATAGATAGATAGATAGATAAATATGGGATAGATAGATAGATAGATAGATAGATAGATAGATAGATAGATAGATATACGTAGCATAAGGATGTAGCTCCAATTAATTAATTTTATCTATAAGATAATGAGATGACAGAGGAGATGATGGTCCTTTAGACCAATACACCATTTGCTTAAAATATTTCAAGACTACGTACAAATCTAAATGAATAACAGTATGATTCAATGATATTATATGCATTGATAACTTTTATGTAAAGTTATAGCTAGACTAAATAGTTCTACTAGATAGATACAATAACATAATTAATAAGAGATAGAATAGATAGTTAGGATTGATAAATAATATAGATAGATGATAGATAAGTGGCTAGATAGATAGATAGATAGATAGATAGATAGATAGATAGATAGATTGTTGATACATAGATTATTATTTATTACATCATCTTTTACGGCACATTGAGATGTGAAATGACCATAACAGAATATATCTAATAAAGCAACAAAGTTTGACAACACAACAGTTAGAGAATAAAGAGTCCTGTCCACGTGAGCTTACAATCTAAGCCTTTTACATGATTATACACTGATGTAAATGGATTCTACGAAGTCCCTTATTGACAACTCATTTTACAAGTAACTTTTCAAAACCCCCTTCATGTTTTTACAACATATACTGGAGGCACCCAGAACATCTTCTTCAACTGCCGAGCTTTGTGTTGTTTAAATGCGTGTAAGGGTATGGTCATTGTTAATAAGGGTTAATGTTAATAGTCATACGGGTTTATTGCTAATGATGTCGCAGGGTTTATATGTGATGAAAGTAATAGATCCTGATATTGTTGTGACGAAACAACACAAAAAAGTTCATCTGACGGGAACGACTCTTCTGGGCAGGACAGTAGACGGCTACTTACCCAGACTAGCTTTACCCAGACTAGCTAAACCCTGGCTGGTTATACCCAGACTAGCTATACCCAGACTAGTTATACCCAGACTAGCTATACCCAGGCTAGCTATACCCAGGCTAGCTATACCCAGGCTAGCTATACCCAGACTACTTATGTGGCTGGACAGCTCAATAGTTTTCATATGAAATCCTGCTTTTCCTTAAAAATCTATATGTATCATTATAGATTTAGCTGAGTTTGTCATTTAACCATTTCCGTCACCCAATGTTAAAATTAAGAGGACTAATACCCAATCCCTTGGAAAACTACAAATAATACATTGTCACATGGCTATCACTCGCTCATTGACAAACTGAGCTCTGCTACATCTGTGTATATTAAAAAAAAAGTTTATCTTCAGGCGGATTCTTGCTTTAGGTCAAGTGATTAATATTTCATGCCTCTTCTATGGCACATTCATCTGTATGCTGCGGTGGCTGGAGAGCCATAGGATTGGGTTGGAAATCTGTCATTTTGCTGAAATCTGATCAGGTTTGTGTATCCTGCAGTAGAATGAGCAGGGGTAACACGGTGTAGTGTTCCGGATAACAGAGGGATTAAGTAGTTCACTTGTCACTCTGATCGACCACAGATAACATCTGAGAGTTGTTCCACATGCTAGGCACACTCCTTGGTTTATTTGATTATAGCCTAAGGAAGACTTATCCCCGTTTAGTCATGGCATAATATATCTCTTGCCAAAATGTAAGAAGAAATGAACAGTTATTACGCATCCAAATATTGAACAATTTCCAACTCAATTTCTACATTTCATACGTCTATGTATGTCTTTAATTAGAACATATGTTCCTCTCTTCTCCAACTATCATTCCCCTGGTCCTCTAATCCTGCTTTCAGTCTATGGTCCTCATCCCCAATATTGCCATTCATGAGATTTTATCTAAATTTCCAAAATGTGAAAAGTTTTACTACTGACCCGTCCATTCCATATGAGAAACTAAGAGTTTGAGGTTTTACATCAGCACAATTTATCATCTAAAGCATAATAGCACATCCAATACAGCAAACTGTATATGATATAACAAGCCTAGGCTCCCCTCATGTACAGTAACAATAGTAAAAATATCCAAATTCATACATTTCTTAAAATAAATGTCCAAAGAATCTGCTTAAATTAAATTCACCCAATTGAACGTTGAGATATCACGTGTATAATACTTTCTAAAATCCAGTAATCCATTGCGCCGGCTAATACTAAGGCAGATTTTTTTTTTACATTTTCTAGTAATATTAGGCCAGTAACATGTTTATCTGTCCCTTTCCTAGCTTTATGTCTCTTCTTTATTGAGTTCATATAATCCGTAATTTGTTTTATATTTTTTATAACCCACTCTATATCTTTGGCTTTTGTATCACACTCTTTTATGCCTTTTTATTACAATAACGTGTCACGGTTTTTATATACTAGGCACAAAATGAGTAATTCCCCTAAAATATTGACCCATATCCATACAGTAGATATTATCCTAACCAGCTTAAGTCAATTCCTTTTTAGTATTATATACCATGTCCATTACTTGTGGATTACAATGATACCATTTTGTTTGTTTTCTGCTTGATTAGATATTTCCTATGATTTTTTTTTACTAGAAGACATAATTTAATTTACATATATATATATAAACTGGTTTTGTTATCATGATGATAAGTGTAATATTGTGGGTCTGCAGTTGTGTTCTATATTGTGAAATCAGTTTGTGGTGTTTTTTATAGATGCCTTGAGTTGGCGAAGTTCATATTTCCTGCTTTTCTCCGACCCTTGGTGTGGCATCATATGAAACAGAGACATAACAGAGTGCATATTGTTCACTCTTCTAATATTCTATGTTATGATGATGTGTATTCTTAAGTTCTACTCAATAATCAACTTAGCTCTGCTACATCTAAGGAGCTTAGTATATAAGTTGAGTTTGCATGTGCACCTTTCAGTAATAATCTACACACCCCATCATTGTCACTCTACACCCACTGGACACTATGTAGATGGGGAAGTGGCAGTATGCACCATGGTCACACTGACTGCACAGAGTCATCCTTACATGATTTTACACTTTGTCACCAATAAAAAAAATGCATATTGTAATGATGTTTTGGAGGTAGAGTAACATCACCACCCCCACCCCTCTGCATCGTCATAAGTTTACAGCTAAGCACATCTTCAGCATGAGCAGTCATGTATACACTGAAAGGCCAGCAACAATAGGCTCACAACAAATGTCAGCGTACAGCCGCTCCATCATATGGTTTGCATACATGGATGATTTATGGAACTTGTAATGTTCATGATCTCATTGCCGGTACAATAGTTTTCGTGTAGTATAAACACTCCTAATTGTATACAGGTCTGAAGGTAATAGGCAGTAAGGTTTGGATTACGTTGAGTAAGGACAGTGCTGTCAACAGCTCTGTACAAAGTTGTATATGTTATGGATAACTAGGGGGTACACCATTTTCCAGAGTGGATATATTGTTTACTAATATTGGGGCTCTCCATTCATTATAAGTCTAAGGTCATTGCTCCAGGCTAGAAGTTAGATGTTCTACAATATATTGTTTATGGTTCAGAAAGAGTCTTTTTACATTGTGTCCCTTTTACCAGGTAAACTCCATTGATAGATTCCACTGCACCCTACAAAAGCTTGGCTTGTGGTTAACTCAAATAATTTTGGGATGTATAACGTTTTCTTGTTTGCTATGATAGGCCCATATATGATGTCGTTGAAGGGGACACATAGGGTAGGGGATTGGACCTTCCAAATAAAATACAGCCAGTGGTAGGGTTTATGTGGTACTGTTGACTACTTGATATGGACCTCTGCATGTAAATTAGCTTCAATTTGTTCATTGGATATGGAATATTGGGTTCTGCACAATAGACTTCTGGACCTTTTTGTTACACAAGAATGGACCTGTGTTGTTGACTATCTATATTTGGTATAGACGAATAGACTTGCTCTAGTTTCTATTGACACATGAACTTGCTTTCTATAATCTTCTAAGACAAGGACTAGATGCCTATCAATGGCTTAACCTAATTGCTACAAACTTGTGTTATCTGACCTTTAATTGACTTCTAGGTTTAGTTACTATAGATGAACTTTGTTGCTTTAGAACAAAGTTCTTTGGACCAAATGAACCAAGAAGCTATGGACTGATGGTCTTTCCCTCAATACCTCACCTTGGTCACTATAGAAGTATGAACTCAGTTCATATTGACTGCCGGACTCAGCTGCTATAGACCCCCGAACTCAATTACTATAGGGAAAATAACAAATCATCCAAACCATTCAAGTTTTTTGCCTTTGAGATTGTACAAAACAACAAGAGTTGTTGTCATCTCCAAACTCCATGTGAATTATTGAGTTGTGTACAATTGAATTCAGTCTTCTGGGAGATTGAGCTTTTAAAAGTTGCCGGGCTACCCCAAGAGATGGCCAATTTGTTTCGACAAGCTCAAGGCTGCTATCAACTAGTCCCCGGGGTAATCCTGCTGTTTGCTATTGTACCAGTGTGTGGTCAACCCTATAAGTACCCGTCTCTTTGTCAGTGATCTGGTAGACCCAGTCAAGTACAGTAGCCTACAGCATCATCCACTCACACTGTAGGTCCATTTCTCTGAGATTTGATGAGGACAAAGGCAAAGTAAGAGATTTACTTATATTTTTGAAGAGCCTTAAATCTGTAAGAACTTAATTTTTGCTGTGTATAGCATTTTCAACAAAAAAAATATATATATATGCGCTGCTCCATAATACTGAATATTGGTCCCCATAGTGTGACATATGGAGCCCATAGCAATAACACCTACCCGCAGTGATGCCTACGATAACAAGGAGATAATATCAAAAGATTGGATAACATGTGAATAGAGATGTTCTATTTTACAGAAAAGTGCTAAATTAGTCTACCTTCTCAGTACCAAATACGGAGAGAAATCCTAAAACTAGCATGAGATTCTTGTAAGTTGCCTCCATTGTCTGTTGTCTGATCTGGCAGCTAGCAATGTACTTTCTACATCCCCTTTAATAATGTCCAAACAATATTTATAAAGTAAGACCAGGTTTTAGACACAAAATAACTTTAATCTACCATAAGGTCCTGAGGTGGATTTGTAAATAGGTTCCTGTAGCCGTGGATCAATCACATAATATTAAGACAATAACAAATTCACACTTCGAAGATAAGAAACATTTCATTTTCTGCCGGAACAAGGTGATATCATCCTTCACCTGCAAAAATTACTATTTGATCATCTCTAGAACGGATAAAAAGTTGAAGCGACATAAAATTAGGGCTTTCGTTCAGCTGCTGTATGTGTGGCTGCCTAGTAAATGGATGTAATTAGAAAGGTCTGGCAAGTCATCAATTGTGCTTTTTAATGTATAGGTCTGAATATTTAGGTCACAAAGTACATATATTATAATATATATTTTTAATGGGCTCCCAAGCAGATGCTCATTTCGCATATTGTCAGCACCAGGAGTAGCTTATAAATTTAGCAAGTCACCTACATGATTTGCTGTAAGGGTACATACAGGCATATTAATCATTGATATTAAAAAATGATTACTGAATCTGTAAATATTAATATGTAAAAGTTTATTAATATAAACAATATATAAAAAAATATGCAGAAAAAGATATAAAATTAAGTTTTGGTTCAATTGATCATCTAATTCCTAACTCACAATACTAAATCCAGAACTATGTGCAGTCATGTACTTGTATAGACAACACATGACAGAAGAGATAATGAGGAACTGATCAGTCTATAAAAAAAGAAACCGAGAATTGACTAAGTTTTAGCTGAAACCGAAGTATTGAGATTATTAAATGCGTTAAGATCACAATTGTTATGAACTCATTTTGGAGAAGCTCTTTGCCATAGGTTGTGGTCTTGGTTAATCATCCAGTGCTAAGTGTTAATTGCTGTTTAGAGAGATAGCCTTTGTTAGCCTTTGTTCCTGGTGTTGGCTTTCTATTATAGTGTGGCTACTTCTACTTTTTAGTTTATGTTAAGTCTTGTGTGCGGCCACAATGAATACGGCTCTTTCATCAGTTTTGCAACCAGTAGAGGTTACATCTATAAGTAGGGATTGTTGTGGAGGGCAAGAACGTAGTAGAGGACAGTTTAGGGAGTATAATCCATCACTTTTGGTTAAATAGAATTTACATTTCTTAATTTTTTGTTGCTAGTTTTAATCTAGTATTATTTTAGGTTTCTCATGAAGATAAAAAATGGATAAAAATGAATATATACAGTAGGCAAAGTTGCTGTTTTAGGTGCTAAAAATGTGTTATCTCGTGAATTTTTATGAAGAGTTAGATGAAGTTTAAGATGATATGTTGTGTTTCTAGAACATTGAATTGTGTAGTATAAAAAGGCAATGTAACAGTTATACCAGGGGCATTATAGGCTTTCGATATCAAATATACAGAGCTGTATAGCTCCAACCAAATCAAAATCAACCACAATGTTGACATGGGGGCTTGTAGCCTCGTAACTCCGATGTGAGGGTCATCTGTTTGTCTCTCTAAGTTTGACTAATTTCTCAATATTTGAGATAACTTTGAAATTTAGGGGAACCCAATGTCATTTAAATTTGCATAATTTTGTAATATGATTAAAGGCATCTCATTATACTACATTATAAATGTTTATATGTATACATAATGCTTCATTGTTAAGACAGATGTGTTGCTCTGAGCTATAGTTCTGACCAATTGGTATCACCAAAGCTTTTTAGAGAAAACTGTACTCTACTAATGCCACCCATCAAGGATAGGAGTCCATGAAAGAACTTGGACTGCTACACAGTCTTTGTTGGAGTACTCAATAGTAACTATTCTGTGGTCTGCACAACCGGAAGAGGGTGCCTCAGTCTTAGGGATTCAACCCCATATACTGTCCAATAATAAAGGCTCGGCACAATGGTTATACTTGCAAATGATTTAATAATTGCGCCCAGCCTTTATTATTGGACATTGTTGGAGCACCTTAAAAAGCTTTTTTTTTCTTCAGCACATAGGATGAGGTATGATATGTCCCCTGCATCTTTTTTTAATGTTATGATACATCCTTCTTCACTTATGAATAATACCTGTGGTAATGCACCAATGAAATGTGTAAAACGTCGAATTTGGGGAATTTTTTGTAGAAGGAGGTTATTTTTAAGAGCCTTGAGAATCTTGGTACATGTGGATTTGAGCTAATACTTACATGACTGTATTATGGTATTATTTATCTGCAATGTATGTGGTGTTTGTGAAGAAGGTATCACAGCACAGTTGAGAACACCTTGATAATTGATGTGTCTGCTTATGTATTCCTAAGGGTATTTGACTAGAAACACACTTATAATCTAACTTGTTTACTTCATTGACCATGAACTGGTTCGGATATGAATGGCGTGGTCAAGTGAGACTATAGAACACATATAGCTTATAACATACAGGATAGAATTTCCTCTCTATCTAGTGCCTGTGTTAAATGTTACCTGCATTATTTGCAATGTGACAACCGGTCAAGATTGTAGAAATCTTACTATTATTGTAGATCCTTCAAGGGAACCTGATAGACTTCCGATGAAAGTTCTGTCTAATGTTTTCGACAAGCAAATCTTTTTTGCTCAAATGAGTGAAACATATGTTATAAAAGTATTACTGACCTATAAGAAATGTGTCTAAAGAGATTTTTGGAATGATCTACAGGGTCTACAGGAACCTTCATCAATCATATAGGATAATATAGGATTGAGTTTTTCCATTATGTTATTCTGAGGAAATATTGTTTTATAATAAGGAGCTCATCTATTATATTAAATGTATTTATATTTGAAGTACAGACGGTCCCCTACTTAAGAACACCTGACTTACAGACGACCCCTAGTTACAAACGGACTTCTGGATATTGGTAATTTACTGTACTTTACAATTAACAATAAAGCTTCATTACAGACATCTTTGATAACTGTTATAGCTGTTTATTGTAGCCTAGGACTAAAGTACAGTAAATTACCAATATCCAGAAGTCCGTTTGTAACTAGGGGTCGTCTGTACATTGGTTGTTCTTAAGTGGGGACCTTTTGTATTACATAATATACTCATATTATTGTACATAAATTGACAAAAAGATGTTACTATTCCACCTGTCAAGTGAGTCAATCTCTGTAGGGTCTGATACTCATAGCATTGATTGGACAGTGTCAGGATGAGCAGGGACACACCCCTAAGTAGCAACACCCAGTTGTCAATTCATGCCTAAATTGCTAGGAGAAATTTCAGAGGAATGACAAAGCATAGGGTTTATAGAAATCATTCTGTAGAATTGTTTTATGAGAATTGATTTACTACCATATTTAGTATAGCAGAATGGTGAGAAGAGCTTTCAGAATCCCTTTAAGTACATTGTAGTAAAAGAACACAAAAATCATCTTTTATAGAACATCTTTGAAAACTTAGGCAAGACAATATATTACAATAAAGAAGTTTTGTCTGCGGAGATCTTCGCAGTGGCTTAATTGGAAATCTCCACTGTGAAATTTTAGCTGCTATCGACTGTCATCTCACCACATTAAAAATTGAAATCTCAGTAATGACAAGGTCACTGTTCCATCCCTTACATGTCATAGAACCACTGGAGGAAAGCGAGAGGTCTCGTTCCATGGGAAGCTGCTGTGTTTTCTGGATTTTCCTTTTTTCTCCTTCATCTATCATTAGTAATCTCCTAGTTGTACCCCTCATTCATAATTGAGTGTAAATTAGGTGCAGCTAGACGACCATCCCTTTGCATCACAAATTCCATTAGGTGGAGAGGCAGGAGGCTAGAACTCACATCTGAATTTGGCTGACCTTTCCAGGCGGCCCAGAAACACATATTTTTACTTTCAGCAAAAAAAGGAAAATCCTTAAGGTTACACCAAATATTGTGACAAGTTTAGCTGTTTCTGATTTGTGAATGAAAATGCAGGAAATTCTAGAAATTTGCTAATACTGCGAGTAAAATTTCATACCCTCTCATAGGCTGAAGGTGGTTATCATAGTGTCCTCTACCACTGTACATCATCTGACTGTTTCTACTAAAGCCATAGGGAAATTACGTGTTCTGTGTGAGGGGTAAGAGGTAGGTACGGGAGCACAGTTGGAGTGAATGTTGAGCGTAGGTTGGGCACTATGAGTTGTTGCATTGACTGTAGGTCTAAAATGAAATGACGCTATGAAAAATTATCTTGTTAGTGCAGAATTTGAATTTGCATTCATTTTGTTTATTCATTTTTAAAGAGTAAGTAACATGATTTTGGTAGTAACTATCGAGAAAGCTTTTAAATCTTTTAACATCACGCCAGTCCCTCCATTGTCCTCCTGAAACTAATTTTGCTCAATACTTAAATTTTACCCACATGTCCATGTCTTCTAACCCTTTGGATTTGAGCCAAAGCCATATCTTTTCATTATGATGAGATGTATGGGGGGTGGATGCTTCTGATAGTCTTGCAGAGCTCATTTTCTCTTATATTTCTGTCTGACAAGAAACAGTCTTGATAGGACTAAGCAGAAAAGAGAACCTCAAGGTCAATACTGCAACTCAAAAGGTACCTTATTACTTCTGTTTTCTATGTTTCACTTTTCCGTTTTCTTTATGGTTCAGTATTATGAATATTATACATCTATAAGTATCTCACCTAGCTGTGTAAAAATCCTAGTCTAGACCATAAAGGGCAGTATACAGTAGCCCCAAGTAAATCTCCTTGACCTTGACTCCTTGAAGAGTATTATACAGTAGCTTCCCATCAATATCTTAGACCATAAGGAGCATTATACATTAACTTCCCTTAAATATCCTAGACCATTAAGATAATTATTAAGTAATTATAAAGTAAAGGGGTATTATACAGTAGCCCCTGTGTAAATATCCTAGACCATAAAGTGTGTGCCATAAAATAGCCATCCCCTATAAAAATCATAGACCATAAAGAGTATTATTTAGTAGCCCCCCCATAAATATCCTAGACCATAAAGAATTTTATAAAGTAACCCCTATAAATATCCTAAGCCATAAAGAGCGTAATAAAGTAAACCCCCCCCCATAAGTATCCTAGGCCATAAAGTGCATAATAATGTAACCCATGATAAATATCCTAGACTATAAAGAATTTTATAAAGTAACCCCCTATAATTATCCTAGACCATAAAAAGGTATATACAGGTGGTCCTCTACTTAAGAATACCCGACTTACAAACAACCCCTAGATACAAACGGACCTCTGGATGTTGGTAATTTACTGTACTTTAGCCTTAGCCTACAATAAACAGCTATAATAGTTATGAAAGGTGTCTGTAATTAAGCTTTATTATTAATACTGGTTCATATGGCAATCCAACATTTTTAAAATCCAAAAAAAATTTTGGCTGGGTTTACAAATATAAAATATACAGTTCCGACTTACATACACATTTAACTTAAGAACAAACCTACAGAACCTATCTTGTACAAAACCCAGGGACTGCCTGTACAGTAGCTCCTCAGGAATATCATAGACCATAAAATGTATTATTCAGTAGTCCCCCCCCATAAATATCCTAGACCATAAAGAATGTTATAAAGTAACTCTTCCCATACTTATCCTAGATGAAAGAAAGGAATATAGAGGAACTCCTGCATAAATATCCTAGACCATAGAAAGTAATATACAGTAGCCCCACATTAATATCATAGACCATAAAGTGGATTATAGAGTAGCCCACCACACAGTAGTCCAAGAAGATTTTCACTAACAACATTTTTTTGGGAAATTACAATAGCAAAATTTAATGCTATTATATAAGACAAGGCAAAAAGGAGGAAAATAGTAACACTTCTTTATGTTTTTTTTTTAATAAATTTTTTGCCCCTTAAAAACTAAACTGTGTCTGAAACCATTCACCATCATGCAGTATAGAAGGCAGGTATGGAGGATGCCTGGCTCCTCTCCCTCTGTCTCTATATGTGCATGTGTGTGTTTTCTCCTAATATTTGCCTACTTTTAAGCTAAGTAGTATTACTGTAGGCAGAAGTAATTAATAAGTTCCTCGGTTTCTGTGCATTTGAAAGGCTCCTTGTTGTCGTGGATAGGAGAAGCTCTATGCATCCCTTGCTTATTAATAACTTCTGAACAGGTAAAGTATTATGAGCTTCATGTAATTATTTTTATTAGTAATAAGACACCACTTGTAATAAGCCACCGGCTTTATAGATGCCAGACATAAACATTTTCTTTGGCTTTGTGTGAAAATAAATAAACCTTCATGTCAGGTGAAAGCTTATATTCTTGAAGTATAGGAAAATGTTAAAAAGGTCATGACTTCCCCTAAATGTTGGCTTCACCCTTCTATAAAGCATTCAGGAAGAGGAATTTTTATGGCCTGTATCTATATAAGGAAAATCCTGTGGTTGATCGGAAACAGTATTGACTTCTTCGAAGATGATTAAACTTTCGGTGAAACTTTCGGCAGCAAAAAGATGGAATAAGATTTCCAATGTGACTGAAGTGTAGATATTGAGCTCTTAAAGGGAACCTACCACCACGATTTGACCTATAAAGGTAGAACGGGTGGTAGGTGCATGTATGGGACGTGAGGATAGCCCTTTTTAGAGCTAATCCTCACGTCTCCACTATCTTTTTAAAACTTTAATACCCTAATATGTAAATTTTCTTAAGCAGCTACTGGGGCATGGAGTATCCGGACATGAGGCTACACTTCGCGGCTACTCCACGCCCCAGTAGCCTCTTTTCTCCTTCTACCCTGACATCTTCAGCAGACAGCTTCTCGTAGGCCATCAATATTTCCATACTAAAATGATAAAACACCAAATATCTGTAAAACTGAAAGCTGGGTAAACATCTAGAGGATAAGAGGACATTAAAAACTGTCAATTATTTAAGCCAGTTGTCTTTAACCTTTGGCTGTTCTGCCCAGGAAGAGCATACTCAGAGTTCTAGTTTTGTATTTGTTGAAGAGACAGATCAGACTTTTTGAACTATCCATATTTTATGTACCATAATTTACAACTAAGACACAATGGGGGAGATGTGTCAATCTGTCTATGCTAGAAAACTGGAGTAATCTGCACCATAAATGCTGTGGGCCACATTTACTGAAGGTTTTAGACCATTTTATTGCTGTTTTCTGACTCCTCTGAAAAATCGGTGTGTCCTTGGTAAAAGGGGTGTGGTCACACCAGAAAAGAACCTGAGTGCCAGAAAATTTAATATTCTGGTGCAGCAAACTAGACCAACTAAAAGGAGATGCTAGATACCGCTCACCAGTTTTAACCTGGCGCAGCAGATTGTCTAGTTCTACTCTGCACTGGTCTAAAGACTGACACATTAATACATCTCCCCCAATCTATTATCAACAGAGTTGTTAACGGATTTTCCACGCCTGTGCTGATAAAGTTCTGTTGTACTTATTGACAGAAGACTGGATCATGTAGCATAATCTAGTAATGACCTGTATTCCCTCATAATTCTGTCAGATGCATAAGTGCCGTGGTGGCCACGGACATGTAGGGGGCTGAAGGGGCTTGAGGGGGGGTGTGTGAAGGGGCATGAGGGGTGGGGGGTGACCGGCCGAGTGGAGGGCGCTGCTGGCCAGAAGTGGGTCGGCACAGTGACTTGCCGCTGCCGGCAACTTTTCAGTGCCAGTGTATGATAAATATGCAATTACACTATCCAATCAGTGGTAACTGTTCAGGGACACTCCCTTTTTGACTAGGGAAATGGCATTACACCTACACAAAATAAAATCTATCTGTTAAGTATAGTATTGGCAAAGCATCCCAGTCGGTGACTATTTTCGGTGAGTGTATATTTCTTGCTGCCCGTTTTGCAAAAAACCCATACCTCCTTTAATTGGCCATATTTGATTTGAAATATCTCATGCACATGGCCATTAACAATTTGGACTAAAATAATCTATATTTACATACACAAGGGAGATTTCTTACAGTTATTTCTGTGGATGACTGGTTTATTGGAAGGCAGGTTGTAGAAATTCATGAACTTGGGACAAATAAGAGGAAAAAAAAACATTTTGATGAATAAATTTTTTTTTTCGTTGGGTTAAAATTCTGTAACAAACTTGATCCATGGAATACACCTTTCAAGTATCAGTAATAAATGGCATATTTTAATCTGTTTTGTGGTTTACATATGAGTGACCCAAGCACGGACCATACTTTGCCCTTTCTCCCAGTGAATAACTCCACTATAAATGGCAGAACCGGGGGCCCCAGATTTAAATTGTGGATTCCGAATTTTTAAAAAAGTGGAAGGAAGGGGGAGAGTTAGTTTGAAGCTACTGGTTAGCTTCCCATATGTACTCAGATCTGACTATATTTTTAACTTTTTAACAAATTATCCTGGAGGAGCTGCATTGTACCACTGTTGGGGGCTCCACTTGGATCTTGGATCTCTGGGACCCCATGAAATCGTGTCGCGTTGCACCGTTCATGACAGCTAATGGCAGGTGTCTGCTGTATAATATAGTTGACCTCTGCCCTGTATGGAAAGAGCTCAGTCGTGAGACTACTCCATAGGACCTTGCCAATGTTACGTCCTCAGTCTACTGTATCTGAAGGAGCAGGCTGACACTTTTTTTTGGTAAAACCTGCATTGTTGTTGGCTTGATTTTCTAAAAGTAAAAAAAGTAATAGCAATGCATGAAACCCATGCACACAGGGGTACAAAGTAAGTACATTTTTAAAAGTAGCAATCATATGTATCAATAATAAAACTAATAATAATATACTTCTGTTTTGTTTTCTTACATCCATTAGTTTTTTAACCATTTTTATAGTTTTTTTTAAATTCCATTTCTTTATACCACGTGCCTGACATGCAAAAAGCCGTTACACAACATGTCAAAGATAACATTTCTCCAAAAAAACAAAAAAATCCTAAATAATTAAACCCCAGTTTTCTTATTCTCACCTTTCTTGCTTTAGGCAAAATGAGAAACTATGAACCCCTCATGTCAATACTTCCCCTTGTGTAGCAATGCTAAATTATACAGCACACAGTCCATTATGTGAAAGCCCCCAAAACTAACAATGTGCCATTATTAATAATCGCTGCATGGCATGGCTTCCATAAGTCACAGCACAAGCCAGCATTATATTTGCTTCACTGCTAATTTGGGTGATGTGAGGTGCATTGTGAGTGCCAATAGGACGCGCCATCGGACTGTTTGGAAAGTGGTAAAGTTTTGAAGGATTTTCGCTCTCTGGGCATTAATTATTCTTCATTAGTTATGTGCTCTGCCAAGGTATACATGTGCATTTTTTTCGGTGTCAGCTGGCCCATTCCCAGCAGATGCACACAATCTGTTCTGCTGTCACTAACAGGGTTGAGTTTGTGAAAGGGATGTGTCAGAACACGCAGCTTCAGTCACTTTTTACAGATTTTCTTCCACACTGAGTGCTTTGCCCTACTTTTTATGCTTGCAGTCACATCCTTAGCTAGATCTACCAGGGAGCAGCTATGGTATATATATATTGTATGACCTGCCATATGGTAACACTGTTTTCTATATGGCTTTCTTTAGCAGGTGATCATAACATACTTGTACTAGCAGTAAAAAAAATCATAGCATATTTATTGTTTAAAATCTTTATTATGAAAAAAACCCATATAGATATGAATATACAATCATACTATAAAGCACACAAATATACAACATAGACAGCCGTGTGCAGTGGTCATTGGGGTATCACATAGAATGGCAGCGCAGGGCTGGGGAATGTTTACTACATATGTATTGACCAGTCCGTTCACATATGTCACTTGCGAGGGGTGTAACTAGGAGAGGCAGGGCCCCATATCAGGCTTCTGAATGGGCCCTCCTTCCCGCTTAAAAAATAAACATATTTGTATACTCACATATGCGATTTACAATCACACATTTATATAGTCATGCGCTCACATACGCACAGTGCCATATACAAACATATAGCATATATATAGTATACACACCATACACCGTATACACATACAGCATGGATGGATGAAGGGGCCCCCTGACACTGCAGGCCCCATGGCTGCTACCGCTGTAGTTATGCCCATGTCACTCGCATCAGTCAGTATAATTGATGGTGGAACTTATGCAAAGATGTTGGACTGAGGATAAATAACTGATGGCAACTGATATAAGTGGACAGACCCTAAGTAAGGCAATGGAATAGCTACATAATTTGGACAGCCAGTGCCAAATATGTACCAGAGCCCCACAAGCTCATGTGGCTTTTCTACTGTTAACATGGCAATGGAGCCAGTCGGTGGGGGGTTTTAGTCTGCACCAGACATCTGTTACCTAGATGAATGGATAGGTAGGTATGCAGACAGATATATACATAGATAGATTATGGATAGAGATAAAACTGCTAGATGGAAGGATAGATATTATTAGATTAGAGATGTGTTTTTATTGTGCTGCTGTGGACTTTCATTTTGATAGATAGATAGATAGATAGATAGATAGATTGATAGATAGAAACTTGAAAGTTCAGAGCAACACCGCAATGCTGGTGGGTGCAAAGTCCAGATGCTCTCTGGCACGAGAGCTTCAATAGTAAATTTTCAAAAAAACTGGCAGCACTCGAAGGTAGTATCAAAAAGTGACGGGTGTCTTTTATTCCATGGCACATGGAATAAAGACACTCCGTCACTTTTTGATACTCTTGGAGTGCTGCCAGTTTTTTTAAATTTAGATAGATGGGTAGATAGATAGATAGATAGATAGATATGAGATAGAGATAGATAGATAGATAGATAAGATAAATATGAGATAGATAGATAGATAGATAGATATGAGATAGATAGATAGATAGTAGATAGATGATAGAAGATAGTAGACCTCAATCCATAAACAGGTAACTTGGTAAGCAAAACAATTGGAAGCTAGCTTGTAATTGATGTATTCACTGGAGCAGATGTATCATGCACAGGGTCCAGCCTGGCGTAGAACTTTGCCTTAGTCTGCACCTTAACTTGGCCCATCCCATGGCCTAGCAAAGCCCCTATCTTGTCCAAATGGGTAATTTATTTGTAGCTAAAGAGGTAGGTAGATTTGGATACATGGATATATAGATTCTTGAAATTCCTGAGCAAACATTACCAACAGAAAGTCACAAAGCAATCCATGTATAATTCATTTTTGTAGCTCTTGTCTCTCGGAGACACTGCCGTTGATCATCCCAGTCCCTCTTCCTCTGAAAGAAGACCATTATATCCTCCATGTACAGTATAATAAGACAATGCCTGGCATTGGAGTGTGACAGTGATGTCATTAGTGGCTGCTGGTGGCCTCTTGGTCATGTATCCTCAGCGTGCCCAGGGTATCTGTGAAATATATTTAGTGGTTTATAATGCGACTATAAACATAAATAATAAAAAGAGAATATGTTTGATCCTACTTTTTGGAAATGGTTTTCTCTGCAAGAAGAAAAAAAATATCAGATTTTTATGCTTACATGGCAAAGCCTGGATCACAGATGTTTTATTTTCAACCCTGCTTTAAGTAAAGAGAGCTAATCAATATGCATACACAGCTAATTATGTACGACTGTGCCAGGAACAGCTTAGAAGCAGAACATGCAATGGCTGAATAGGAAGGGAAATGTTTTTTTGGCAGTGCCTTACTCAAAATTGCCCATAAACAGTAAAAACATAGTTATTAAATAAATAAATGCTTTATTCTTCTGCTAAGCGACATGCATTCGGAGAAAAACAGATCCGACTAGATCATCAAAATCTGATGAATGAGCCAAGATGCAGAAAACCTTTCTTTCACACTTAAACGTTTCTGGACATCAGATTGGAGAGATTTCAGAAAATTACTGGAGTTTTTAGTCCATGGGTATTTTCTGAAACAATTGTAGCATATGGTTGGACGTGTAACTTTTCTAAGTGAATTTTTACATCCCTGCCACCCAACGCCCAGCACATACCTTGGACATATGCAGTATTGTGCTCGGGTTCGTAAGGTCTCTGAATAATGGTGTTTTCTATCATGATTGATATATAATATTTGTTAAGTGAATGTTCATAATATGCCTTTTTCAGAGGTCGTATGAATGATATAGCTGTCAGTGGAACATTGCCATCTCTCCTGACACCTCCTGACACATGTACCCAAAGCTTAGCCAAATCTCCATGTATTCTCGATAGTTAGATGTGAGCCCTGCACAAATCCCTGGTGGTTTTATCCCATGATAACAAACACATATAGGCATAATAAAACCCCACAGCCCCTTTTGGAGGAGAGACACATTAGGTGGTGGTCTTCTATGTCTTAAATCGACAGGTTGGCCAACATTAATCTAAAGTATATGGGGGGGGGGGGGTATCAGAAACTGCATGCCAATCTCCTGCACAGGGCAAGAAATTGCTACTATTTCCCCTGCTATGCCAACATTTTGCCAAGTGGGCATGGAGGATTGTGAAGGGAGCCAGTTCCTGGTGCAAGCTATAGCACAATCATACACCAGGCAGAATCTGGTCCAGAACAGCCCCTCCACACACTTGCTGTTGGATATATCAGGAGGACAAAGCCTCTAGATTTATCCGGCATGGTGGGAGGGGCTGAGTTTACATCACATGCTGGTGCGCCATCCATCAGCACTTGTTATTTTCCCCCCTATGGTTTTTAGAGGATCTTTAGATGTTGCATATTTGCAATAATGATACTTTATAAATGGTAAAAATCTGAAATTAAGTCCTAATTTGTTGAAAGATCCCAAAGGTCAAGGCATGGGGGGAGCCATGTCATCTTTCTTTCTAAAAAAAAGGGATGTATTATTTTCTGTCAGACATATGGCATTTGATAGCAAAGCGATAGGACATGTCCCATTGTGAAGCTGAATACATCTGGGCTCACACCAGGGTTTGCCACGGCACCTTTTTGACCTGAATATTGTCTACAACATATGAAGTATCTGAGCCTCTCATGGTCTCCATTCATTTCTGTTGGATCAGAGGTACATGAAAATGCCTCAGTTTCTATCAGTTCAGTCTTTTTCTACAATACAATAAGTAGGGTTTACGTCACAGGGTTCTTCAAAATAACAAGATCCTTAAAACTAAAAATCAGGCAAGATTTTTTTGGATCAGCCATACAAACGACATGCTAACAAAGCCTTTATATTTTATTGTTACCGTAAATTCAGCGTTTTCTAATGTTAAACATGAAGCGATATAGAGATCCCCCAAAAATCATTTCAGCAAACGAGTGCTCAATGATCACTTTCAGTCTTACTTGGCCACACTATAATGGAGCATTCTGACTGCTCTCATATTGCCACGAGGGCCATCTTCTCTTGGGACCCCAACAGCAAGAAATTAGTCTTTTTGGTTTCTGGCCTCATAAATCACTTGACATTTAGCTGTCACTTTAATAGTTGCCAATAGAGAGCAGTTGAATTGTTAAGACTGGGTAATACATGTATTTTATTATACAACATCTGTCTTGAATTTAGATTTTTTAGATTTGCATGGAAAGGTGATTATCTTTAGTGATGAAATAAAATATAATATGATTTAAAAACAAGTGAAAAAATCAAATATAACATAAAGCAGTTTTGTATGCAACCTGTCAAGTTCAAATAGTAATATGGGTTACAAGGATTAATATTACAATTGCTTTTGGTGGAGTTATCAGAATAAAACATCATATCCATATACATTATCTATATTTAGAGCCAAACCGGAAAGATTTCAGCAAAAATTGAGTGATTTTGCACTTAGCGGCAGAGATATTGGGTACAGCTCGTTGCATGCAACATGCCGGAATTACCAAGAGTTTTCGACCTCTTTGTAACTCTGGCCCAGGTCTGACCTGACGAGGATTTCAACTATAACCTGTGCATTTGTACTTAAAAATACTTCAAAAACAATTGCTTCAAATGTCACAAAAACATAAGCTTATAACAGTAAAACTTAACAAAACTTGGGAAATAATCGTAGTATAAATAGATTTAGGCTAAAAACATGACAGTGTTTGCTCTGTGGACCAATTGGGGCTGGATTGCACAAAATGACCAGTGGTATATGTAGATATATAATGCAAGGAGTCCCTTCATCCCTGCAAGACAATAACATCATAACTATTCTTGGAGTCCCCTCCCCGATGCGGTATTAATTCTGTGATATCCAGACATCCCTAGTGATTCATGGACAGGGTTGTGTGTTTCTAGCTTAACACATATCACTCTCAATCAAAGTAGCCATTTTTGTGGCAACTCTTTGTGCCCTTCTTTTCTATCCAAAGCCACAAGTGGTATAAATGGTAGCGAGAAAGGACAAATAGATTGGTTAAATGGAGGTTACATTAAATAGTTATGTTTATGTATTGTATAATATACTATATTCTGCTTTATATACATGGATGTTGGTAAAATATAAGAATTCTATCCATGAAACTGCCTATATTATAGAACACTAGGACTTTATCTTTAGAACTGGACATATACATCTATGTATCCAATCCCGGTCATGGGACTATTACAACCTCTTCATAAGGATTAGCTGTGTAACAACCAATTGGGGACCATCGAGGATCATAGTCAAAAAGCACACATTTCAGTATTATTGGAGGTTAATCCGTGCTTGAACATCATTTAGAGATCCCTGCCGTCTCTGAAGACATACTTGAGACATGTCTTTTGATGCTACTCAACGTCTAGAAATTTTCTTCTATCTCTGTCAAATATGATGTGAAGAAAAACTGCTATAAAATCCACAGCCGGTAAATTGGCACTTCTATACCTGTCATTAGAACAATACTTAATGTCGTTCTCAAGCTAAAGAAATTCTGTCAATTAGACCATCTATACATATAATATGTCTATTGTTCCTCCAGTAAATTCTTCATTTTTAATGCAGGAAATATCTGCCTATTTCTTGAGGGGTAATGAAGGCTTTTTACATTGCTAGTGGCACTGTGTATTACGGTGTATTTTTAGGTAGGGCAACATGTTAGATGCTGGATGTATAGCTTGCTGCTTTCTTCATGTCATATAACATCTCCACATTCATATGTCTCACAAACCTGTCAGTGCTTTTTGAAAAATATATATCGACTCTGTGTATGTTTTGGGCTTTGGATGACACATTTCTGTGTGTTATTTCTCATTTTCATCATCAGTGTCCTTGCAGTTTTTTTTTTTATCCAATCTATCTTGAAAAATTGTATGACTATAAGAATGGGGAAAGAGCATAAACTAGGGGGGATTACCCATTTTTGGGATATTGATGACATTTTGATCACTTCCTTCCACCATTGGTATTTTTAGGTGTGATACCAGTTGTAGAACCAGGAGCTATAAATAGTGACTATGGCTTTTTGCACTGGACATCAAAAATTTGGTGTAGGATTGATTACCATTAGGTGCACAAAATGACTAGTTATCATACGAATTTGCTTACTTTGCATATTTTTGGCATCTCTATGGAATGCTCTTCATTACAGTCTAGGAGGGACATAGACTGTAATCTAAGGGGGTGCAAACGACTGTAATAGACATACAGGACAGACAAAAATGAGTCTTGGCTTGTATGTTGCTTAGCAATACCTGTCCTACTATTAAAGCAAGTGTCATTTTATATAACATATTACACCTTCTCGGTAATATAGTCCCTTGGACCGATGCACAGAGTTGTAGGCAGTAAAATACATATATGACTCACTCTATGATGGAAGGCGTAGTGTCGCAGGGTGCAAAGTTTCTAAATAAGTCAGTGACTATAAAGGAACTATTTCTGGCATTTAGAGTTAATGCCCAGCTTTTGCTACTGTAAAGTATTCCCGACCCTATGAAATCATTTACCAACATACATTGCTATTCCGATGATCTAAACATATCTTAACGGTCACATGGGACGACACGTATAAACGGTGGCCTGGAGGTGATAGGGTTAAACATCTTTTGGTTAATACCCAAGCACATGCTTGGCACAATGAGCTCCGTGACATGTGCTCTTCATTTAAAGTGGAAGGAATGAATCAGCAACACAATTGTAATTTGGATTCCACCAATGTCAAAAAATGAAAGCTGAAGTGTGGGGTTACGAGAAGTATTTTGTATTGTTTTCCAGCGTCAAAGCTGATTCATATTATTTACAATCTGGTTTGATTTCTATTCCTTATAAGGCTGGAGAAGAAGATGTCCCCAGTACGGTTAACGTTCAGGCGTCTGTCTTCATAAAGTCGCTTATTGAACAGTTCTTAGTCAGAATATGGTTCTGAGATACATTTATAGAGATTTATGCATATTTCCGGAGGACCCCCTTGTGCCATCATTTATTCCTCATTTATGTTAATGAATTCTTTCCTATGTACATAAGGAGCAGATTATGAATGACAATTCCCTAGTGGCTACCAAGGGTATTGTCCCTTTCCACATATCACAAAAGGCATGTATTAGAAGCCCAAGCTGAAGGTAATTATACACATTGGGGCACATTTACTAAGGGCATTTGTGCCAGTTTTCTGTCGTACTTTGCATGTTGTTTTGGGTGGAAACAGCTTGTACAGGTATTTAAGAAGTGTCTGCACCACACTTTTGTGGTGCAGCTGCACTAGTCTTCATGCGACACAAATTAGGGGGCGTTCCGGTGCTCAGTTGGACCATGCGCCAGATTTATCACGCAAAGTCCGACAGAAACGTGTTGAATGCCCTACGTTAATGGTGCACCAAAAGTGGTGAACTCTGTCGGGGCGGTGCCAGATTCATGAAGAACAGGAGCCAGAAATCAGGAATCTGGCGCCCTCTGCACGCTACATTACATGCAGTTTCCCCTGTTTTTAGTAAATGTGCCCCATTATGACTACAAAACTGTTGTTGGGGACCTACCAATGGTCATCACAACAGATTTACAACACTTTATAATTGGTCATGTTTGATATTTTTGTCCAATGATTTATCCAACAGAAAGATCTTTCACATATTCAAAAATAAATCTGTCCCATCAGCAATCGGTGTCAGCCCCACAGAGACGAATGGAGCAGAACTGTTATGTGTGGCCGTCTGCTCCATTAATCTTGGTGATCGACGTGGGGTCATCACTGAGACCCTCACCGATCAGCAAGTTAGGGCCTATCCTCTGAGTAGGGCCTAACTTGTTTTGTGGAAAACCCCCTTTAACGCTTTTGTTTTCTCATTCTGAGCGCTCAATCGTGCACTGTGTAGAGAGTAGAGGCAGCGGAGGATCTGCTGCCTCTATGCATCCTGGCAATCACATGATGATATACACTTAATCCCTGGGATCCGTTTAGGAGAGGAATACTCCCCATTAATAAAAATCCACACCAAACAAATAATAAATTCTGAATCCCACATCCCCCCCTCCCCCTCCCGCCATGTCTCCTATGATATGACATTATCAGGTCATACACAATGATGCAAGGAACCTTTTTCTATGAATATGAGTGTTCAGGATGATGTAATAACTAGACATGTAGTTAATATTACAGTTACACCATATCACTTGGTATAACGTGTGTTTGATGTTCAGATCTGGAGGCAGTACACAGCTTGTCATCACTGAAATTATCAGTTTCCTCAGTGTTAAATGAACAATTTAATTTTTTTTTCTTCTACTCAATGTACAGGGCGTGGGGTGTGTTTTTCATGTGTACTATTTCTAGCTGCATAAACAATAGACAGATTTTGCAGTGTAGTATTACATACCTGATATCATTCACTTGGAGGCTTTTGTAATGATTTCCTGGATAGCACCACCCATGACTGTGCTGAAAGGGGATCATTGAGTTTACGTTAAGGCTAAGGAATCTGGACTCTGAGTAATTCCCAGGGCCAGATTTACTAAGGTATCACCTTACACTGGGGGCATGTATATATATATATATATATATAATATTATATTATATATTATATATATATAATATTGTCCGCCAGTTTGTCTCCCAACCCCTCCTTCCCTCCTTGTTCCAGCTTGGCTGAACAGTGATGAATTGTGAGATGAGGACAAGTTGCTTTTGACCCTTTAGCTGTCCAGTTTATCAAACACAAAGGGTCTCATTTACTAAGGGTCCGAACGCCGCACTTTCATCGGGTTTCTGAATACTTCCTATTTGCGACAAATTGCCCGGGGATTTTGGCACATGCGATCGGATTGTGGCGCATCAGCACCAGCTTTCACACAACAGAAATCGGGGGGCGCGGCCGTCGGACAACCCAACAGATTCGGAAAAAACGCAGAATTTAAAAAGCGATTTGTCACGCAAGATCAAGCACTTACACGCACCGGGAAGAATAAGGTGGACTCCGTCGGCCCTCGGCGCAGCAACGACACCTGCTGGATATCGGGTGCACGATCTTAGTGAATGCCGGCAGACCCGAATCCTCGTCAGACAACACGCCGCGGGATCGCGACTGGACCGGGTAAGTAAATGTGCCCCAATAATTGCACTGGTCACACCCCCTTCCTTATTTCCACCAAATTGGCGAACCATCTTATGTCAATGGTGGTGTCCAAATCGCAGAGATCAAGAGAAATAAGGATTGGGGTATGTTGTCATTCAAATTACTTCCACCATTGTTTGAGCCAAAAGTTTCTAGGAACGGCTTGTTCTCTTTTTCTTATTAACACATGAAAAATCTATCAAGAATTATTCCATATTTTTACTTAACATTCTGTGAGATAGAAATGTGTTAATGTCTGAGAACTTAACACCTGCAGTCTATAGAATGCATTTGTGTCACATAGAATTTATGGGATTCGTGCCTTTGCTTTAAGACAGATCTGTAATTTAGTATTTTCCCATTCTAACACAATGTTTACATATTTTATTTATTTTAATTTTTTAATTTTAATAATTTGCTAACTAAAATTTACATGAATAAAAAGATTTAAAACCTCATCCACCCCTTTGGATGTTATTCTGGCTCCTGCCTCTTAGTATATCCAGCAACCGAGCATGCAGCCAAAAAATTGTACCCTACTACAGTACAGTATAAGTCTTGTTAACCCCCCCAAAGAGAGTTTGTCAAGTTTTAATGTTAAAATACAACAGAGCAACATTTTGGCAGTTATTGCTTGAAGGGAACCTGTCATCAGATTTTACCCCAATAATCTACAATCCCACTGTCACGATACTGGTGATATATTGCTGGAATCCAATAGCAGGGACTAGACAGGACACTGGAAGCACCAAGGGTGGACACAGGAGGTGCAGTGAGCAGGCTGGGAACTGTAGTACTACAGCAAGCAGGTAATCAGAACTTGCAAAAGCCAGGAGAACAATCTGGGAGGAGTAGTTCAGCAAGCAGAAGGGAGGAACAATCCGGAGAAGGAGTTCCAAGCAAGAGGACTGTCCAAGCAGGAGCTAAACACAATACTCAAGCAATGTCTACTGAGCAGGACAGGAAATATATACCAAACAGGAAGTAAGATGGCACCCGGTTGAGACAACATCCACCATCTTAACTGAGGGCAAACTTAAGGGCAAGGCAAACTAGATGGGAAATAGCAGAGCCATGCCTGACACCCACTCAGGTAGGATACAAAATATCCTTTTTAGAAATTCCTCTTTTATGTGAACTCTCACCTGTTTATCTATATGCAAATGAAGTGAGAACAGTTCTATTTTACCCGAGATGTGTCAAATTTAGAGGTTGCAGAAGTAGTGTCACTTCATACACCCCTAACCTATGTTCTATAGTGTCTAGAATCATGGTGTCATATTAAAGATAAGAACCTTATCTTTCAGACCACATGAATATTTTGGTTCTGTGATCTATGACACCAGATATATAGACAGTTAAGAAAAAGGTTGGAATTGGTTATTTATTTGCAGCTTGCATTTCCAGCAATGTATTTAACTGCCTGTATCTTTAGTTCAGTAACTTACAGAACCACAAGTCTGTGCAAGTTGAGATTCTTATCTTTAATATTACACCAAAAGCATGCATCTATAGTCACACTATCTCTGCAGCCTCTAAAATTGACTCATGTATGGGAAAATATGACTCTTCTTACCAGATTTTCATATGACATTGGAGGAGATTTTTATAGGTAAACAGCAAGATTTCACATATAAGAGGAAATTCTATATCATCCCCCTCCTGAGGGTTCTGCTAGTTGAGTGAAGTAAAATCTGATGACAAGTTCGCCTTAAAGAACATCTATCACCAGATCAAGGATTGTAAACCAAACATACAGACATACTGGTATATGCCCCCTCTGACAGGATATGCTTTTCTTTTAGCTTCTAATGGCATAGTTTTTAAGAAAAAGGGGCTTTAAATTATGCAAATGAACCTGAGAGGCTCCAGGCTCCATTCACACCTATGGCGGCTTATTTGCATAATTTTAAAAGCCTTTTAAAAAAAAAACAGGGCATAAGAAGCTAAAAGAAGATCAGATCCTGCCAGAGGGGGCACACACCAGTATGTCAGTGCGCTTGGTCTAGAATTCTTGATTTGGAGATAGATTTCCTTTAAGCCATTTCTTACACAAGTAAATATTTACATAAGTGCTATAATAGAAGACAGAGATTTAGTTGTAATGAATTGTAAAATATGACAATTTAGCATCCATGGAGATGAATTCTGTATAAATAACATAGAACATGACATAGAAGAGGTCTCTTTCTGTGCGTGTAAAAAAATATATCAGAATTGAAAATATTTACGAAAAATATAAGTGACTGAGATCTTACTTTCTCTACACATCCCAATCTTTGGATGCTTATTGTTGAAATTCTGGAAAATCATCGTAAAAATATTTAGCATATGAAATGTATACTCTAAAAATAGAGTCAACGCCTGATGAGAACAAGGGCTAGCATGTACCGTAGCTCTGTATTGGATGAATCTCCCTGATGTGTTAATGACTATCTCATACATACAGGCTGCAGGGTGCGTGGCCACCAGGAGTGTCACTTCACTATACAGGCTGTCAGCTATCTCATACACACACAGGCTGCAGGGGACGTGGCAAACAGAACCAGGAAGCACATAGAGGAGCCAGCACAAGGAATGTCTCATCATTTTACAGGCTATCAGTCATGTTTATAAGAGTATCTCATACACACACAGGCTGCAGGGGATGCCAGCACCAGGAAGAAAATGGAGGAGACATTACACCATTATACCTCATATCATTATACAGGCTGTAATTCATGTGTATAGGAGTATCTCTCATACACACACAGGCTGCAGGGGCACCAGCACAAGGAAGCACATAGAGGAGCCAGCACCAGGAGTGTCACATCATCATACAAACTCCCAGTCATGTGTTTAGGTGTATCTCATACACATGGGCTGCAGGGGGTGTGGCCGCCAGCACAAGGAGCCACGAGTAGGCTGCAGAGTGGCACAATAGCAAATTATGGAGATGGCAGCAACATCGTAGGCCACAGAGTGGCAGAATGACAGAGTGTGGAGGTGGCGGCAGCAGCATCATGAGGTCAGAGAGTGGCACAACCACAAATTCTGGAGCTGGCAGCAACATGGTAGACCACATTGTGACACAGTGACAGAGTGTGGAGGTGGTGGCAGCAGCATGAGGTCAGAGAGTGGCACAATGACAAATTCTGGTGGTGGCAGCAACATGGTAGGCCACAGTGTGGCACAATGACAGAGTGTGGTGCACGTGCCAATATTACGGGGAAAGATAGGACAGTCGCTCATTGCACCATTGCTGGCCTTAGGGGACGTATATACGTTGGCCAAATGGCCGTGGGAATGTAGCTTAGGCTGGAAACTGATTCACCACATATGCGATAGCAAAATTCAGACTGTATTCAGCTACAGCACTGGGTATGATTGTAGAAAAAGTTCTAAAAGGTAACCTATCAGGCACATTCTAGCCCCCAAATTTAAGGTCCGTACCTCCACTAAATCAACTTTATGTTAATTACCTGCCATCAAAGGGAGGTTTCTGATGGTCGGACCCTCCCAATACTCCTAGTCCCATGCCTTTTCACAGCATTCAGAACTTGATGTCATGTGAACCAGTGTGATGTCATCTAAGGTCCTTTTTACCCAGTTATATTTGCAACATCATCCAGTAGTATCTGATTGTATGAACTCATAGCATGTCTCCATGGAGGATGGAGAGAGAGTAGAGGGCCATGGCCGCGCGTGATTTCATGTGATCAGATACATACATAGGGTAGATGTTGTCAATTTGTAACGGGGTAAAGTGATTTAGATTAACATCACCTGGTCACATGAGCCATTGCCTAATGATGTAATGAGCTTTCTCTCAATGTTCCACAAAACCAGAATGTCTAGCAGCGAGACCTGTTAATAGAAACAAAGATGCAGGGCATATTGCAAGTTAGAGTTGTTGATAATATTGATCATCATTTACCATGTATACTTATGGAACATGGGAGAGAGTACGCTAGAGGAATGGATCTTTATATATCTATATCTGCATAATGGACAATTTGCCAAAATAGTGCTCTGGTTGATCCTGGAGCTTTGCCCTTTGTTTTGCTGGGCTGCTTGTTGGAGATCTGGAGTCTCTGGGGAGTTCTGCAAAGAGAGTTAGAGGCTGACGAGCATGTCATTAGATTGCAACATCAGAGGAGGCATGCTGCTCTCCTCCTCTGTATATACTGGAGACCCTCCTGATGGTGACCGACATCGCCAGGTACCTCAAAAGTAAGGGGTGAGTTTTACCTCCTAGTCTTTCCTTGCTTGCTGGTGTGCGATCTCTGCTGACATGTGGGCTGCACGAGCGTGTTCCACTGCTTGGCGCCCATCTTTGCCAGGTGTACGTCTGTGGAAAGTAGTGCCCAATGGGTATTGTGGGTCTTTTGCTCAACACTTCCACCCACAATGCCTGAGGTTGTACGCATGATGCCTTCCAAGGGTCGTATTCCAAGAAGGGAACAACACTCACTATATTCATCCACAATTCCTTTATTCACCGGTTCAAAATTCCAAGACATGTGAGGAATGAGGTCCACGAAAGGTAACAGCCTTTTTCGCGTCGTTTTGTTGCTGGATTGCTTGGGCTGGGCCGGAGTCTTCCTCTCATGCGGCAATCTTCCTCAGCGGCCAAGCTGCCCCCCAATAAGAACACTTTCTTGAGGCCAGCTCTTACCACAAACTCCGGCTCTAGTTACTAAGACTACTTTACACTGTACTGAGTTGTGCAGAAGTAGGTTTTATAGTTTAGTGCCTCGTTGCTCCCTTTGAGTATTCCGCAAAAAAGTTATCATTATTTCGATAGATCTACGTCTATAAATTGCTACATAAATATTTGCTCCTAACCTAATGTACAAAAAACAAACACAAAAAAAGTGCAGCCTGTTTAAGGAGAATTATGACTTTAACCTCACTTTGTCATGTCTTATGATTGGCAAGTTCTTATTTGTTATGTTGTGTGAGGACATAGAGCAGAATAACCGAGGGGATACATCAGAGATGTGGGATGATTACTCCACTGGCACAGATTAATATCACACTAAAATACATCAAAATCCGCGATGGCTATATTTGCTCATTCACCTTAGGGCAGTCTAGTAAACTTTATATATTGGGGTTTGGAAACTTTTTGTATTGTATAATGTTTTTTTTTTTAACGGATACATAATGTTTTCATTATGTGACATTGCACGGTTTGGCATTTGGATGGTTCACTGCAAAAGTTTCTTGTAAATTGCAAACAGCTAAGCGGTTATGGATTGTAATTAAGGGACTCATTGTATTACTTTTGTGTATTTCATGCAAAAATGCAAACATATTTACGTATTTCTTTCAAACTTATAACAGGGACATACAGTATCTACCTACCTCTGTCATGTATGTGCATCTACACATACATTTTGACATCAGCCGTTTTGAACCATGCAAACTGTGTTGGTAGAAGAAGTCATGTAAGCTGTAAACAAACCTTTGTGTCTGTTGTTGCAGCAGAACTGTGAAAAATGAGTCACTTTAGGATTGCCGCATCTTCATCTCTTCTATTCTCATATCTTGGTGTTCAAACATAAGTCTCCATACTGCTTTACTAACCGGTGGGATGGAGAAGCTCAATGCAAAGAGTCAAGGCACAAACAGTGGAAGAACACTTACCTTTGCTGACTTTTTCAAGCTTTGCTTTAGTTACAAATAGGCAACTAGTGTGCTAAAACAGACCCCAGGGCCGCCACCTATCATGGTCTGCACCTTTACAGTGTCTAAACTGTAGACGCATTCCCTAATAGATAGTGAGTGAATCAGGCATTGTACTGCTGAAGTGCTGTATAAAGTCACCGACAGGCTTTTGACTAATAAAAGAATCGAGAATAAAATTACATAGATACATTGATACCCCTTAAAGGAAATCTATCAAAGCTTTTACCTTATTAATTATCAGCCCAATCTGTGTAGTGTATGAAAGAAAGTTGCTAGTAGTTACCTTTTATGGTAAAATTCAGTCATTTAAATGAAAAAAAATCAATATGAATAAATATGCAGATGAGTGAATAAAGAGTCACTTTTTACTGAGATCATAGAATCATGTTTATACGGTTGAAAAAGACACTGTCCATAAAGTTCAAACAGGAAGGGAAGGGATTGGATGAGAAGGGATTTAGGGGAAACAGTCTTATAAAATAACCATCAAGTTATTTAGGTATAAAAAGGCATCTAGACCTTCTTAAAGTCTCTGCTGTCCCTGCTCTGACCAGCGCTGAGGCGGCCTATCAACAGATGACGTTTCTTAGTAAAAAAGCCATGTCGCCTCTGGTGGTTAAACCTTGATTTGCTCCAGACGGAGACAGTGGCCCCTAGTCTTTAATTCTGAAACAACTTGCCACATATTTTTTGTATGGACCTTTAGTATATTTATATAAAGGAATTCATGTCCCCTGTAGTCGTCTCTTTTCTAGACTAAATAAATCTACTGTTTTAATCTTTCCTCATAACTGAGACCCCTCCATAACCCCTATATTTTTGTGGCTCTTCGTTCAACAATCTCCAGGAGATGAATTACGAATTACTTTAAGAAGCTGGAGATGAACATTATGCTCTGTTGCACCTGCATAATTTTTGGTATCAATTAAATATAAGATTTAAATATATTTTAGAGATTTTCAACACTGCTTGAATGTTAAGAGAATCTATCATCAAAATCAAGCATGATAAACCAAGGATACAGGCACTGTTGACTGTATATTAATCTTCTTATATCCAGCGCTACTTTATACTATATTCAATTTTAGAATATGCCAATGAGCCTTAAGGGCTCTGGGGGGTGTTGCCAGAGCCTGTCAATGCTCCAGATTCACAGGAGGAGGGGTGACTGCTCTGCCAGTGCCCGTGACCTTCTGGCTTATTAATATAATTATGAAAGTTAATTTAAGAGGGAAGGAGACCATGAATACCACATACGGAAGATTACACAGTCACGGTGCCTGGATCTATGAGTTAGTGTTCCTTGTTTATCATGATGGATTTGATGGTAGATTCCTTTAAAGGGCTGCTAATTATGCGCGCCTCTGACACCTTCCTCTCCGTGTGGAGAGGGAGGTGACTTCATACATAATTAGCAGCTGGAGCATGGACATCCCATCCTCTGCTCCAGTGTTCTTTTACAAGTTTTCTAGGTAATCCTGGTGTCTCCAGCTGGGTCAGGTGAATCGGAGGACAGGTGTGATATGTGTAAGTGTTTGTTAATTTATGGTAGATTTCCTTCAAATCAAAAAACAAGCCAAAAAATTGCCATTTGAAATGACATCCTTTCACCTTTAAAAGTGAATCATGTCGGTCAAAGTGACTTCTGCTGGGAGTTTATAGAAAAAGGCAGGCTTTAAACAAAAGAGGAGATGCTAAATGGAATTTTTATTGTACTGAGGGTCCTGATGGTTTAGTGGTGGAGAGCTGGATATTCAGAATTTTTTTAATTTCATTTAAATGGCCAGATTACAGGGAAACAATTCCTGGGAGCAGTGGTCACATGCACAATGGTTTACCTTTAATGGAAATTCCCACTCATCATAAGAAAAAGAATATGACATATCAAAATATATAAACACTATATGGTATAATGGTTTATGATTAATGCTTGGTACGTAAGTTATGATCCCACATCTTTGACCATTTTGCAACAGCTGTAACTCCATAGGTTTAATACAGGGTAGCCATGCAGCCGCCTCCATTACATCAGATGGGATGGAGTGGGGGATATGGCAGGATAACCTTGATTCAGTGATGGAATCTCCCAAAATTTTTTCCGGACAACAGTTTGCACTTGTTTTGCTCAGACGAGCTGTTATTTAGTTATTACTGATGAACTCATTGATTTATTCATAAATCTATTGTATTAATATAATTGTCACCAAATGTAATCCGTTTCCAGATTAGATGAAACAAAAGCTGATTAAACACAGATTTTCAAGGTGTTGTTGAGAGGAGCGTAGAAAGCGATGCCAGTAAGAGTTATGGTGAGATACATTATGTTACATTTAGTTGATGAACACCCCCTGGACTGCTTGGAATGACAATATGTGCTTATTAATATCTGCTAAGGGCACATTAGAAAATATTCTGTCACTTGCCAGCACCCACACTGATGACAATCATATTTCTGACCAAAAAGAGAGAGAGATCTAATGCGTTGTCCCTTGCCTTACAACATAATGGGATAGAAAGAAACAAAGAGAGAAAGCATAAATGAGCTCTGTTGTTAGAAATCTATCACACACACATATATATATATTATATATATTGATATAGTATATATATATTCTACTATTGTAAGCAAGTAAGACAAACAATTTAAAAATGCACAAAAATCATTGTCAGATGTATTATATTCTATTAATATATTAAAGTAAAAGTGACATTGATGAACGATAGAATGGTGTTTATATAGTGGTCTCGTCTAAATAATTGCACATCCTTTAAGTTAGTTTAGTTTTACAATGGAAAAAGTGCAATACAATTTTGGAGCATGACTAGAATTGTGTGGCAATGTAGGAGCAAAACCCTCTAGTCTAGAACCACATCACTGAAGCCTCTCATAGTCAGACTAGTTGTAAAAGTGGCCTAGAAACTCTTCATGACAAATGTAGCACAAGGCATTTCACTCTCATCAGAGAAAAAGTTGGTAGCAAATTGTTCATACATATCCTTCAACTCCATGAGGATTATCCCCTTAGTTAGATTTTTAATACATACAGTATTCATGCAGGTTAAATCACAATGGGGGTCATTTACTAAGGGCCCGTTCACCGTTTCGAAGTGTTACCCGAATATTTCCGATTTGCGCCGATTTCCCCTGAATTGCCCCGGGATTTTGGCGCACGCGATCAGGATTGTTGGCATTCGGCGTGGCATGCAAGCGACGGAAATGGGGGGCATGAAGGTCGAACGAAAAACCGACGGATTCGGAAAAAACGCCGCATTTTTTAAAAAAAAGGTGTTTGCGGAACTTGCAACTTACCTTCACTGGAATAAGGCGGTGAAACTTGAGTGAATTTTGGCGGGCTTGGGGAACTTCAGTGAGCAGCGCCCACTGGGTGGACGTCGCAGGGGAACTAACGTAGTGAGTCCCAGCCGGACCCGAATCCACCGGCAGAGAAACGATGCCACGGTATCGCAAAAATGGACCGGGTAAGTAAATCTCGCCCCAATAGGTTGCGAGGCTGCTTCTTAAGTGAATTTGTAGTGAAGTTGGAACTGTAATTTTATGGTTGTAACCCCGCCACCTTTTTTTTGGTCTCTGTGGACAATTGGATTTTAAAAATGTTGGATTGTCATAAGCAGGAATTAACCATAAATCTTAATACGACACCTGTGATAAAATGTTGTAGCTGTTCCTTGTAGCCTAAGGCTAAAGTACAGTACAATTACCAACATCCGAGGTTGTGAACTAGGGGTTGTATGTCCGTTGAGTGGTCTTAAGTAGGAGACCGCTTGTATATTCAGCACATGTGACTAACTGAAAAATCCCAAATGGAAATGCAGATGTAGCAATGAATAAATGACTGACTTAACCCCGCTTAACCTTTGATACACACATCTTCTGTAACTAAATAAGCAAACTCCCTACCATCAAAATCCATCAGGAATAAACCAGTGCCAAGTAAATGCTAAGGTGTTTCCAGAACTCTCCATGCTGCAGCCCTTCACGGGCGTTACACTGTGTTGTACTCCCACTGTCCCCTCAGTATCCCACTCCTCTGCCTGATGAAATATCAATACAGCAGAGGAAGTTTCAGTTCACAGTTGAAGGAGAAGTGTAACAGCCTATGAAGACGAGTACAGAGGAGCTCTGAGCTCAGGCTATAGGATAATTATAAACATTTATTTTAGAAGGATGTGTAGGCCATGGATTACAAATACAAGAAGACTCCACAGTCACACTGCCTGGATCTATGACTAAGTGTACCTGGTTTATTATACTTTATTTTATTGTCCTTAACCCTTTAACCACACATCAGTATTAGACATCACCCGTCGCTGGGTTTTTTGAGCAGACACCCGCTCATAACACCTGTGATCGGTGACTAGCCTGATCATGTGTGTTAACCCTTCGACTGCGACAGAAAAGGATATATCCAATCCTAAAAATATACAGAAAACAAGCCCTTACATACTCTTTACATGGAAAAATAAAAAAGTTATGGATTTTTAAAGGTGTGGGATGAAAAAATGAAAACTCAAAAAAGAAAAAGGGCTGGTCTTAAGGGTTAAGAACACAGCCTTTATAAAAAATCTTTGCGTTTTTAAATAAAAAACCTTTTTATTTCTGTATACGCGATCTTTATATAGGCTTGTTTCTGTGAAACAATTGCCTACCAGTGATGGTATTTAATATTCAATACCGTGTACTGGGAAGCTGGAAAAAATTCCAAAAAATTTACAAAAAAACACATTTGTACCATTTCTTTTGGGCCCCTGTTTTTATGCTTTCACGTGCACTCTAAATGACACTCCCCTTTATTCTTTGGTTCGGTGTGCAATCGCAAAGATACCAATTTATATAAGTTTTATATGTTTTAGTAGATTTTTTTTAAATTTAGAATCTTTGTACAGAAAAAAATTCTTCATTTGCCATATTCTGATACCAATAACTTTTTTATACTTCGTGCATGAGCTGTGTATAAGTGTAATAAGATGAACTTTTCATTGCTACTTTTATGGGGACTGTACACCTTTTGATTGCTTTTTATTAAAATTTTTGTGTTCATAAAATGGCAAAAGAGTAGTGTTTGGACATTGGGCACTATTTTCCATTACGGGGTTCACCAACAGAAAAACCATCAAATATTTATAGATTAGGATTAGATTGATGCTGTTTGAGTATTAGCATACTCGAAAACGGCTCGTCCTCAGAACGATATTTTGGCTCTGCTCGATAACGAGCTCTCACTTAAGGAAACACATTGAAGAACAGTGAAAACAAGTGAAAACAGGGAACACAGTGAACACAGGATCATCGTGAAGAACACAGTGAGAGAACACCAGTGAAGAACACATTGAACCCAGTGAAAACACATTGCAGATGTTTCCGTACATCTGCTGAACTTATCCAAAGACACAAGTGACGACGGTGTTCTTCACAATAGATGTGAAGAACAATGTGTGAAATCTTCATACTATGTGTGAAGAAACACCATTCTGCCTCGTGTCTTCGGATAAGTCACTTTAAACTTCGTAAAAATTCCATTTAAAAATCATGAGCATTAATAAGTGGACTGAAATTCATTTTATTATAGGAGTATATCATACACACAAAGGCCTGCAGGGGCTGCCAGCACAAGGAGTCACCACCAGAAGTGTTCTGCATCATTATACATGATTCAGCCATGTGTTAAGGACTATCTCATACTACGAGCGGCGGTGCGTGGCCGCCAGCACCAGGGTGTCACTTCACTATAAGGCTGTCAGCTATCTCATACACACACAGGAGCAGGGGACGTGGCAAACAGAACCAGGAAGCACATAGAGGAGCCAGCACCAGGAATGTCTCTCATTTTACAGGCTGTCAGTCATGTTATAAGAGTATTCATACACACGGCTGCAGGGGGGCCAGCCACCAGGAAGCCACATGGAGGAGACATTACACCATTATACCTCATATCATTATACAGGCTGTAATTCATAGTGTATAGGAAAATCTCTCAACACACAGGCTGCAAGGGGCACCAGCACCGGAAGCACATAGAGGAGTCACCACAGAAGTGTCTCATCCTATAACATGATTCAGCCATGTGTTAATGACTTCTCATACATACAGGCTGCAGGGTGCGTGGCCGCCATCACCAGAGTGTCATTCACTAACAGGCTGTCAGCCTATATCTTCATACACAACAGGCACAGGGGTAGTGGCAAACAGAACCAGGACAGCACATAAGGGACCAGCACCATGGATGTCTCATCATTTTACAGGCTGTCAGTCATGTTTATAAGAGTATCTCATACACACAGGCTGCAGGGGGTGCCAGCACCAGGAAGCAAATGGAGGAGACATTACACCATTATACTTCACATCATTATACAGGCTGTAATTCATGTGTATAGGAGTATCTCTCATACACACACAGGCTGCAAGGGGCACCAGCACAAGGAAACACATAGAGGAGCCAGCACCAGGAGTGTCACATCATCATACAGACTCCCAGTCATGTGTTTAGGTGTATCTCATACACATGGGCTGCAGGGGGTGTGGCCGCCAGCACAAGGAGGCATGAGTAGGCTGCAGAGTGGCACAATAGCAAATTATGGAGATGGCAGCAACATCGTAGGCCACAGAGTGGCAGAATGAAAGAGTGTGGAGGTCGCGGCAGCAGCATCATGAGGTCAGAGAGTGGCACAACCACAAATTCTGGAGCTGGCAGCAACATGGTAGACCACAATGTGACACAGTGACAGAGTGTGGAGGTGGTGGCAGCAGCATTAGGTCAGAGAGTGGCACAATGACAAATTCTGGTGGTGGCAGCAACATGGTAGGCCACAGTGTGGCACAATGACAGAGTGTGGAGGTGGCGGCACCAGCATGAGATCAAAGAGTGGCACAATGACAAATTCTGATGGTGGCAGCAACATAGTAGGCCACAGTATAGCACAATAACAGGGTGTGGAGGTGGCAGCAGCAGCATGAGGCCAGAGAGTGGTACAATGACAAATTCTGGTGGTTGCAGTAACATGGTAGGCCACAGTGTGGCACAATGACAGAGTGTGGAGGTGGCGGCAGCAGCAGGAGGTCAACGAGTGGAACAATGACAAATTCTGGAGTTGGCAGCAACATTGTAGGCCATAGAGTGGCACAATGACAAAGTGTGGAGGTGGAGGCAGCAGCAGCAGGAGGTCAGAGAGTGGCACAATCACAGTGTGTGGAGGTGGCAGCAATATCATAGGCCACAGAGTGGCACAATGACAAAGATTTGAGATGGCAGCAGCAGCAGGATGTCAGAGAGTGGCACAACCACATAGTGTGTAGGTGGGCGGCAGCAGTAGCAGCAGCATGAGGCCAGACAGTGGCACAATGACAGATTCTGGTGGTGGCAGCACCATGGTAGGCCACAGTGTGGCACAATGAGAGAGTGCAGAGGTGGCGGCAGCAGCAGGAGGTCAGAGAGTGGCACAATGACAAATTATGGAGGTGGCAGCAACATGTTAGGCCACAGAGTGGCACACTGATAAAGTGTGGAGGCAGCAGCAGGATGTCAGAGAGTAGCACAATGACAGAGTGTGAAGGTGGGTGACAATTCCAGTCCCTGGTAAAGATGGTGGGAGGCAGATGGAGCAACAGGCAGCAGATGTGTTTCATCAGGCGAGTGGCAGCATCAGAATAGGGGCTGGAACAGGTAGTTAGAATCCAGACTCATTTCTCAATGTTTGGGGGAAGCGTCATGGCTAATGTAATCTGATGCATAAGGCATTGGTGTGTTGGCCGATCACGCCTAATTCATCTTGACAAAGGTCAGTCTCTCCACATTACAGCTGGACAAGCGGGTTCTCCTGACACCCTGGACTTTGCAAAAAAGTAACTCCGGCAACTACGTGGATTTCACACAGATTTTTTATATCTACTATAGCAACAAAAAAGAATTAAAATTTGGGGTATACAGGTCCCCCAAAACAGACACCCTGGACTTTGAACAAAAATCACTCCATTACCTAGTGAGTACAAGCAGCCAGACGCTAGAGAGAGCACATGCAGTGTGAAATGACGGGATTGCAAATGGCCATCAGTTTTTATAGGGCTGTGACATCACAAAAGCCTGCCAGTCGCTGATTGGCTTACAGGTCTGCACATGTGATTGAGGATGTTCCTTTCTTCTTCCCAGAGTTCTCTGCCCCATGTAACACGTTGTGCTCGCGGCCATTTTGCTAACAAAGGGGGAAAAAATCTGTTCCCACGACTCACCGTAAGCTTCGGATTCATGCCAAACCGAAGTTATCCTGAAATTCTAAACAAATTCCACTTCGTTAGAACCGATTCGCCCATCTCTAGGTGGGATAAAAACTTCTACCGGCTTCAGTAGTGTTTGCTTGTGCTTTTACATCTCTTCTGTCTACTGTCACTTTTCTCTTGTCCCCTTCCCTCACTACTATCTCCAATAACCTGGTATACTGTCTATCTTGAAGCTACAAGACCGATTGAGGAGAGATTTTAGAGTTTGAGGTCAGACCTATCATAGTGAACCATTTAGGATGAATGAAAAAGGTAAAAAAAAGACAGAAAATTGAAGAGGTAAGCATTTTAATTTGGCACTTATGAGTTGTCTGGGACATGTTGAATTATCTTTATCATTTTATTTTTTTCAGTGGAGATGTCTAATGCTTGAGTTTTGATCTGATCTAGATTTGGTCAAAATTTCCAAAATGATGGTATAAGGTAAGTATACCGTTGTCTGCTATTCCAGTACATTGAATTCTACCTACCTGCATCGGAAAGTACACTTTTACTAGTTTCGTTCCACCTTAAGAGTTAACTACACAATACTTTTGTGTGTTGTAGAAAACTAAATACATGGTTCTCGTGGTATATTTTCCCTGCAGGCTACCCGGTTCGTCAAGACTTTGGGAGGTTGTGTTATGTTTCAGAAAGTGAACTGATGGATTGCTTGAGAACAAACACATAATTTTATGAAGTATGATGAAAACATAAGGGTTTTGTTATGATGATTCTAACAATACAGAACCTGTTCCCACATTGCCGTCCTGTGAAAAGAAATTCCTGTATAATTATTAAATAATAACACTTACTTATTCAATACTCTGCTTCAAAATCTCGTATAAGAAAAGCTCACAGTACGAGAGGTACTTATGTTGTTTCCTTGGATACTAGATGATGCCAATCAGGACTGTGTTTTTATCTGAAAGTGGTCTCCCCGCTGAGAAACAAGGCACGGTGAGTAGCTGTTTATACATAGCAAGTAAATAGGAACTTTGTTTATTTTACAAAGGGTCCGTGACCCAGATTATTTGATGCACCCCCATCTGAGACTCTGTAAGAAGTACAAGAAGGCCAAAATTCTGGACAATTTATTTAGAAATGTCGCACAATCTCCTAAGTAAATCTAATTCTGTTAGTCCACAATTAGGCCATGGTAATGTGGTTATGTGAACATTCACAATTCATTTTCTCCCCTATAATCATATTGTTGCTAAGCACTCTCTTCTATCTTCTTCTCCGAAAAGGGGTCTCCCACTTTATCTCGACAGTAGTTTTTGAAAGGGGGTCATCAATTATCGATGCTTTTAATTAAATACTGATGAGCACTACCGACTTCGAGTGGCCTCCTCCAAGTAGCATTTTCTCTGTTTATTCACTTATTTCTTTAGTTTCTGAAGTGCTCTCGGTGGTACTAAATAGCGTACACATCAACCTCTCAACACTAGACCAGTTCTAATTTTGGGAACATGTTTTAGAATGTTTTTCTAATGTGTATTGCAATTCTTTGATTTAAAGAGATATTTCCATTTCAGCAAATTAATGTTTTTATGATAAAAGTGATACAATTTTCCAATATGTTGTCACACAGGTGCACGGCTCATTATAACACAGATCTGATTACTCTCTGTGATATAACGAGCCGAGCACCTGTATGACCATGGTCACATTTCTGTCCACTGGAAGTAACCATAGAAGCATTCTATAGCAGGACAGCAAGCGGAGATCTAGAAAACAGTGAGGAATTAATACAGAAAGTATATTGGAAAATTGTATAACTTTTTATAATATAATTTGCTGAAGTGGGAACACCCCTATAACTTTGATCAAACTCAGAGTGACAAAAGGATTAACTCTAGGAGTGACTGAGATATCTGGACAGGATGCAATTTTTGGATACATTTAGGGCAGTTAGGGGATGTTGCAGGTATATTAGACTTATGATAAGAATAACGTAGATTAAATTATGCTTTGTAAGAGCAAAAAGCGCTTGAAATATTGGATACATAACACATGGAAACTCTGAAGCACCAGCCTCTACTGCAGTCTCTTAAGGGACCCAATTAAGGGCTTTTAGTCTTCAGGACCTAATCTTTCAGAATCTAACACTGTCTCCACAAAGTAGTAACTCGAGCCCAACTTTTTAGGTTTTGATCAATCCTTTCAGTGCTCTGCATTAGTTGACTAGGCCAAGACTCTGCTCAATTACTAAATGCCAAAACTCACCCATAAACCCATCTTTATCCATAACTACAGATGCGACAAGGCATGGATTGGCCCAAAGAGAATCAGGTTTATGATGGGCTGCTAACCTCCATATTCTGGATGTTTGTTGCCCGTCACACTACACTTACTGAACTGCAAACAGATGGCCATCATAAAGCATTTCTGTCTGTCTAAGCATACAAGGAATAATTAATTATTGAAGAAAATACCTTGTTTATTATGATACATACATCAGATTACTGAGAAGTCACCAAGCTACAGAGAAGGGATGGCTACTGTTTCTAGGCTCTTCTCTGTTGATCTAGCCCTGAGGGCAACCATCCTCAGTCATTCTGCAGCATCTCTTACTGTATGATTATGTATCAGGGATCCAGAAACAACCTAGACTGAGGCAAGAGTTACTGACAGGGCTCACCTCAAAGAAACAAAGGAAAAAACAAGGCAACAGGCTACTGACTGGACCGCCATAAGCAAAACAGAGGTAAGTGCTAGGCAGCAGGTAACTAACAGGACCCCATAACAGAAACAGAGGTAAGGACTAGGCAGCAGGTTACTGACAGGACCTCATAACAGAAACAGAGGTAAGGACTAGGCAGCAGGTCACTGACAGGACCCCATAACAGACACAGAGGTAAGGACTAGGCAGCAGGATACTGACAGGACCCCATAACAGAAACAGAGGTAAGGACTAGGCAGCAGGTTACTGACAGGACCCCATAACAGAAACAGAGGTAAGGAAGAGTTTATTCCAAAACTGGCGACGTTTTGGTGTGTTACCACCTTTCTCAAGCGAAAAAGGTGTTAACACACGGAAACGTTGCCAGTTTTGGAATAAAATCTTCTTCACTTTTACCTGCTTGGATCTGGAGTGCTGCTTCATTTTTGGATTTTATAGATAAAGAGACAACAGGTGATAGGTAGATAGATAGATATATAATAGGATAGATAAATAGAAGATAGATAGATGGATACAGTAAGAAAAGATCCAAGCAGCACTATCAAAACACACAATTGGTAAACAAAAATAAAAAGCGGGTGCTCTCCTATGAGGGTCGGGCATCAGGTCCTTCAGTTATAGAGACAAAGGAAAAAAAGGCAGCGCACCAGATTGTAGTGAAAAATACCTTAGTGGATTTATTCTCAAGCTGAATATCCATGATTGTGTACAGATATATAAACAAAATGGTGGAGGTCATGTGATCATTATTGACCAATACCGACAAAGTGCAAAATTCAAACAATCATAATGCTCATAAAATGTACTAAAATAAAATTATCAAATAGATGCATCATTAGATTAAAGTGCATGTGCATGTGTCTCAACAAGGTATATATATATAAACAAAATGGTGGAGGTCATGTGATCATTATTGACCAATACCGACAAAGTGCAAAATTCAAACAATCATAATGCTCATAAAATGTACTAAAATAAAATTATCAAATAGATGCATCATTAGATTAAAGTGCATGTGCATGTGTCTCAACAAGGTATATATATAGATTTTTTTTTTTTATTTCTTTTTTTTTTTAGCATACATCGTGATCATCCATTGATGTGTGTTAACACTGACATAATAAAAGTGAGAAAATCCTAAAACATTCATAGCTAACAAGCCATAAGCAAAGTCCCCATCGTCTCACCAACTTATATCAAAAGAAGAGCTAGTGATAGCCGTATACACCATCGCACTGAACTGGCGCGCATGGTGAAACACACACTGGGAATGGTGACCTCGAGTGTGCGGATCAGCACATTGTAAGTCTATGGGCAGAACGACTGTCAATCAGGCCGACAGCAGCTGATGTCAACAGACAAAAAATTTCACATCATATATACCATGTTGAGACACATGCACATTCACTTTAATCTAATGATGTATCTATTTGATATTTGTATTTTAGTACATTTTATGAGCATTATGATTATTTGAACTTTGCACATTGCTTGAACTTTGCACTTTGTCTGTATTGGTCAATAATGATCACATGACCTCCTCCATTTTGTTTATATATCTGTACACAATCATGGATATTCAGCTTGAGAAAGGCTCACTGTTTGGAGCCGAAACGTTGCTCTTTCACATGGAATAAATCCACTAAGGTATTTTCTTTCACTACAATCTGGTGTGCTGCCTTTTTTTTTTCTTTGTTTATATAATTGAAGGACCTGATGCCCGGCCCTCATAGGCGTGCACCCGCTTTTTATTTATTTTTTACTCATTTTCTGTTTTGATAGTGCTGCTTGGATCTTTTCTTACTGTATATATATATGTATGTATGGTATGGTGTAAGAGAAAAAAACGAAGAGAAAGGAGTTGGAGATGGGTCTGGAAGCTTACCCGGATGCTTTTCCGGACCTCCACGGGGATTCCGGCAGGAGGACACTTACCAGTGTACCTCCATTTTTTACACGTTAGGCTGCCAATAAAACCAATCTTAATAACAACCAATCTTAATTATCACATCATATCGGCATGGATTAACTCTAGATGGATACATAAACTATCAACATCAGGGAAATCCCTCTCTGCCTCACCCACTGAAGATCCACAATCTTCACAGATAAATACGAAAATGATGACAGACCTCTTCCTCCGACTGGAAGATGCTGAGATTGAAAGAGATTCAACACTCACTAAATATTGCCTTCCTCAGGATAACCTCAAAGAGAAAATTACCCCAAGAGGCCTTAGGCTACCTTCCAAATCCCCCTTTCCTAACAATGAGTCTTTTTCCCGGGACTGGGAACTCTATCTAGAAACTTGCTCGTTGGGACTGATAGATTGATACACAAAAGATCCCGAATAACACGGCGTCTATTGACGCAATAAAAACTGATCTAGAACAATACAATGACCATAGTGACTACCCTAGCCTTAACGTATCCATCTCCAACAGACTCCGCTCACTAGAATATTCTATAGTCTCCAAAAAATAAAAAAAACTAGTACGAGTTCGCCAAGAATACCTCAAACAAACTCACAGGTCATGGGAACCAGACAGGGAACATATCGAACACTTCACCCCCCTCCTAGCCCACGTGGAGAAACCACCCAGCTCCAGAAATGGAGTCCCACACCCCCCTTCTAATGTCTGTTCCTAATCGGATGTTAAACAAACAACATACCAACTAAAGGACGTACCTATGTCAACCAGACCCTCAAAAAACGTAATGCTAGGAAACCTCCCAATCCCAATAACATTCCAAAACCCAACTCGAAACAGAACCTGAGCAACCTTACCATGAATCACCAATCCCAAGCAGACTTTCGACTCTCACAACTATCCACCCACAACGAGATAATAGATCAATTCGAACCCTCTTCCTTTACTTCCACACAAAAATCGACCACCCCAAAAATACCAACCAGTAACGAGACGGTTCAACCCATCCCCCTAGACACGCATTACGACACCTTGAATCCCAAAACACCGCTATCACAGGACTCTAGCAATTCAATCTCTTTTTTTAGACCTACCACCCAACCTCAAAGAACCCCCTCCAATGATAATGGAAAATCTTATGCCTCTAATGAGCCCAAAGGCTACTTTCTCCATATTCTCCATATTCTCACCAGCCAACAGACAACAGACACCAGCCAACAATCAAACCAAAAACAAGAAAATAAGCCACTAACCAACAACAAAGTCCAAAAGAAAAAATCTTAAACCAACCTTTCGGCACACCGTCTCACCCCCAGCAAAACAAGTCTACTTAGCAAAGGGCTCTCCTTCTGCCCCTCCACCGCCTCGAAAGAATTCAACCTCTTCCTAGACTTGAACCAAATCATTCGCAAGATGACCCTCACCAGACATTTCTCCCTTAAAAATACTAACGATTCCGCCCCCCTCTTCGGACTCGACAGATAATTTTCTGCACACTAATCTAAAACCCTCCTCCACATTCAACCCCACACAAAGTAGGGGACCATTTATCGATACCTTCTTCCATACAGTTTCCACAGAATTTAGAACTCTAACAAGAGGACCCCACTCATGCAATATTACCACCAGCGAAAAGAGGGCATTACAACAACTCATGGATACTACGATAGTTATTAAACCCCCCGACAAGGGGGGCGGCACTGTCATCCTTAACAGAGACGACTACATAACCGAGAGCACCACTATTTTCTCAAACTCCCACTAATATCTTCGCTTGGACTAGGATCCAAAACTTGACCAACTTAACCTACTTTTCACCCTGGTGCTAAAAGACCACTCCTCTAGTATCCTCACAAAAAAGGAAAAGAATTACCTAATTCCGAAAAATCCCTGCACTCCCCTATTTTATTATCTCCCAAAGATTCACAAAAACCCAGAAAAACCTCCCGGACGACCAATCATATCCGGCATCACCTCAGTTACATGTAACTTGTCCGAGTATGTGGATATACTCCTACAAAACACGTTACAGAACTAACCACCTTCCTAAGAGACTCTGTACAACTTATACTTGAGCTACAACAAATCAAATACCCCTCCTCCCATGTTGTTTAATGTTATTTTAGTGTATTATGTTAAAGGACCTGATGAAGAGGACAATACGTCCTTGCAACGCGTCGTCCACTGAAAAAATAAAAAACTTTTCTTACCCTTTGGAGTCCACCTCTCCATTCCATAGGGGCAGTGCGCACTTACTAACCTGTGTTTTAGACTCTTTTGTCTTCCTTCTAGCTCATTCAGCAACAGAAATAATCACGAACTTAGCATGGAAAACATTGTCTGTCTGTTTAAGTAGTGTCTTTGAGTTTGTAATGAAATTATAGGGTATCTACTGTATCTACTAAATAACTGCCTAGCTCATTCAGCATCAGAGATAATCATAAACTTGGCTCCATTAGCGGGAAATGCAAGGAAAACAATGTGCATGAGTTATAGTAGTCACTGCCTATGATTGTAATTTTGCCTCTAACTCATTTTCCTAACAAGACAAAATCTGTGTTTCTACATGTAGTCAGTTGGTCTCTCTTAGAACTAAGCTAAATAACCTCCTAGCGCATTCAGCAACCGAGATAATCACGGACTTAGCTCCATTAGCGAAAAATGCAAGGAAAACAATGTGAGTCTATCAGTTAAAGTAGTTATTGCCTATGTGGGAAATTTGGCCCAGTAGAGGCCATGGTAGCGATGATTCGTGATGCAGTTCAAGACAAAGACACCAAGGTCCACAACCTACAGTTCAAAACAGGTCTCGCCTGCGTTTATTTCAACAGCAGGAACAAAATAAAACAGCCTTCACATACAGGCATCAAAACATAAACAAAATCCTACCCAAGTGCTAGCTAAACAGAGTTCCCCTAACACACCACTAAAACATAAAGGATGTCTCTGCTCCAGGCACAGAAGTCAGGGCTGTGTGCGCTCTCCAGCCTTCTTTAAGAGCCAACCCTTTCAGCTCTGCTCAGCAGCTTTATACAGCCTGATTAGGCTGCTCCCACAACCTGTGTCCAAGGTGCTGCACAACACAACCTAGCCATTAAGGCCTTGCATAGTAGGAAAATCCAAGGGAAACATATCTCCCATCCACAGTTAACAACTTCAGTGTCTCACATACCCTCCCCCTCTGACCCTGTGGGGAAAGTGACGGATGCGGTTGCCATCCACAGTAGGTGTTTGTTCTGGCACAAACCCCGTTGTAGCCCGGATCCTGAAGACTGTTGATGCTACCATCTATTTGACCGAGAGCATGGGGAGAATCGTGACTGGATGGTAGAAGTCGCTTATCCCTGTGGGTATTGACGTCTTCTGAGTCTGGGGGCATCCCTGTGGATGGAATCTTTGGGGAGACCTTCCGGTTGAAGGGGAATGTGAGAGTGAGAGTCGTCGAATCCTGTCTGTGGAAGCCATCATCAATACAATGCAGTACTGCTCTGCGGAGGGGACCGGAGCCCTGAGATAACAGGAGGGTGAGAGATCTCTGTGTTTGTGTATGATCCAGGAGGACTTGTAAGTGGAAAACTGCTTTTATTGGATCCTTATTATTATCTAACCTCTGCCTACTAACTTCTAATTTGTTTGGTCATCTGCCATTCGAACTATATTGGAAATTATTTTACACCCCTGTCTTTTGACTCTACTTCTTCTATTAACACTTCGGCTGTAATACCATCATCAGTATGTGACTCCGCATATTATCTACTAACACGCTGGAGGAAGTCCCACTATTCTTTCTAGCAGATGCTATTCAACATACTCTTTTTTGGATTTCATATCCAGCAACTAACATCTCGGCTAGAAGAATTAGTGACTGCTTTGTAACGCTTACTGGACTTTTACTAACTTCTAATTGCTTGAATACCTGCCTTCCTGTATATAGTAGACATTATGCTCCACAGTCTTTAATAATCTGCTTTTTGTTTTACTAACTGTCAAGAAGTGGCCCTAGGTACTCACAAATATTTTGGTTGATTAATGGGCTCTGCCTGCTAACTCTAATTGTCTGGTTTGAGTAGAACAAGAGAAATGGCTGGCAGTAAGCAGACAAAAATATTCCCAAATCCCTGTTATCTTATGTGGGTTGTTCCCCAGGGGAGAAAAAGAAAGATGGGGAAAATGGAGAGATATCTGCAATCCCCTACCAAAAAACTACCAAAAATATGTCATATATTGTAACCCAAATATACATAGTGCACAGGGTGCACTTTACACCCAAACGTTTAAATATTTTTTTGGAAAAAGGAAGAGGAAAAATGCCCAAGGTGCATTTTTTTCATATTTAAATTTATTAAGATTTTTATAACAGTAAAAGAATCAGAAGGGAAGGGAGGGAAAACAATGTGAAAGGAATCATGGATACCAAGTAGTATCCAATATGGGGGGGTTACAAATAAGAGTAACAACAGTTTACAACAATCTGCTCAGCTCCTCCTGCTCTATAACATGCTGCCTGCAGATAGGACACTATGGACAATCGTATGAGCTCCTCCTGCTCTATAACATGCTACTTGCAGATAGGACACTGTGTACAATGTGCTCAGCTCATCCTGCTCTATAACATGTTGCCTGTGGATAGGACACTTTGTACAAACTGCTTAGCTTCTCCTGCTCTATAACATGCTGCCTGCAGATAGGACACTATGGATAATCTGCTCAGCTCATCCTGCTCTATAACATGCTGCCTGTGGATAGGACACTTTGTACAATATGCTCAGCTCCTCCTGCTCTATAACATGCTGCCTGCAGATAGGACACTGTGTATAATCTGCTCAGCTCCTGCTCTATAACATGCTGTCTGGAGATAGGACACTATGTACAATCTGCACAGCTCCTCCTGCTCTATAACATCCTGCCTGCAGATAGGACACTATGTACAATCTGCTCAGCTCCTCCAGCTCTATAACATGCCTGCATATAGGACACTATGTACAATCTGCTCAGCTCCTCCTGCTCTATAACATGCCTGCATATAGGACACTATATACAATCTGCTCAGCTCCTCCTGCTCTATAACATGCGGCCTGCAGATAGGACACTATGTACAATCTGCTCAGCTCCTCCTGCTCTGTAACATGCTGCCTGCAGATAGGACACTATGTACAATCTGCTCAGCTCCTCCTGCTCTGTAACATGCTGCAGGCAGATAGGATACTATTGGGCACATGTATTTAATTTTTGGCTTTGCGTTTTCTATCTTATTTGCCATTGTATAGCTTTCTGCAATGTAATTAGTTATCACCTGAATGCAGATGTGAAAAGTTTTTTAAAAAGTTGCAAACAAGTCACAAATTTTAGCTGCCTCTGACCAGGCGTGGGAAATAGCTTAGAGCTGATTGTGACATTTGGAGAGTGATCTCTGGGGGTAATTTATCAGAGTTTGTGCACCAGAATACCGGCATACAAGACCTGAAATACGTGCAGTTTGGGAATTGCACCTATTTCCTGCTACACGCCACCTGCATAGGTGTGAAGGGGCGCGAATGGGGGCACATCCAGTGGTGTAGATGGCCGGTATAGGGCGTTCCTACCCCACGTCTGTGCAATTATACACCAGAATGAGCCTTGGACTTCTCCATCTCCGCTTTTGTCTTAAAGTCCATTGTCTACCCGACCCTCCAGACCAGTGCACCAGTAACAAAGAGCACAGAATAAGAAGACAACGTGAGCCCCAGGAAAGCAGGAGACAAGTGAGCATCAATACATCTATGGTGACAGGGACACTTGAAGACATAAGTGGACCCATTCCCGGAATGATCTTAGTCGGCCTCAATATCCTCTGTACAGACTTGAGAGGGAACTACAGTCAAATGGAAGCCTTTATGGAGACCTCTAAAGACCTAGATATGAGATAGATAGGAGATAGATAGATAGATGATAGATATGAGAGCGATAGATATGAGATAGATAGATATGAGATAGATAGATAGATAGATAGATAGATAGATAGATAGATGGAAGATAGATATGAGATAGATAGATTGATGGATAGATAGATAGATAGATAGGAGATAGATAGATAGGCGATAGATATGAGAGCGATAGATAGATAGGAGATAGATAGATATAAGATAGATAGATATGAGATAGATAGATTGATGGATGGATAGATAGATAGATAGATAGATAGATAGATAGATAGATAGATAGATAGATAGATAGATAGATATGAGAGCGATAGATAGATAGGAGATAGATAGATATGAGATCGATGGATAGATATATAGATAGAAGATAGATATGAGATAGATAGATGATGGATGGATAGATAACGGATTAATAGATATGAGATAAATAATAGATAGATATATAATAGATATTAGAGATAGATGATAGACCTGTATTTATTGCAGATTATCATCAGACCTGACATGATGTGTA